>JAFVLL020024990.1:0-38253 GCA_021397915.2 Tor tambroides | reverse complement strand
CCTGTCACAGGCTGGCATGCTCAGTACAGAGTCTGCATACCCAATCAGATGTGCCAACACGGCATCAGACAGATACTCAACCGATAAGAGAAAGAAAAGAGAGAGACTCAGCCTCAAAGCTGCCCTGAATGTCAGATCAGTACATCAAACCGAGAAGCATTTTAAGGCGGCACGTATTAGACGGATGGCTGAAAGACTGTAGTGTGCAAGTCAGAGTTGAGTACAGAGCAGTGGGGCAGTAAAGCAGCGTCTCTCAGCAAAGTGGGGAAGAAGGCGCTATGCTTCTGTCTCTGACTCGCCGCCTTTTAATGCTGAGACGCCGACGGGCTACGGCGTGAGTCAGCGCTATTAGAGACGAACTGCCATGTTCCAGTCTTCTGTCTAATATCAACAGCAAAAAAAAAAAAATTATAATAAATCAATAAAGTGTAGCAGACACACGCCCTGCGAATGCTGCAAAACTTGATTCCAGCTGTCTGTCTGGTCTCTTTAAAAGCTGTGAAACTGTGTCAGGCTGGAAGGAAAAAAGCAAAACTTGACACATTAAGCTGTCTCTTGAAGAAAGTGCCCTTAAACTTTGTTTCCAGTGTGAAATGCACACCATCATTGAGGAAAAATGTACTCTTCCAGTGTGAAGAGATGAACATAGCAAGTTATTTTACATTTGGAAACATAAGTGCCTGTGCAGACATCTGTTAAGTTGACAGCTGGAGCTCTAGTAATAGACAGCGTTAGTATGGTCACATGTATGATGTCCCTGGGGAGAACAGACTGCAGTCTGAGCTGGTGGAGGAAAGGGATACTCCATACTGCCTACTAGAGGGCAGACACAGACTTACAGCAATAGAAAACTTAAATGACCTCCCGGTGTGCTTAGACTTGAAATTGCAGTTACACTGCGTTCTCAGGACCATACATGCGACTGTTCTCCTCATAAAAGATCGTTTAAGAACCACTCTTCAGAAAACCGATCTCAAAATGAAACATTTACATTATACCACAAGTAACAGTATATTATAGTGGTGCTATATAAAACTCAAGTACATGTATGTATCTGCATTGTTGGTAGATATGAACTAGAAAATGATGGGAAATACATATTTTTATTTGAAAGATAACTTACAGTGTTCTTCATACAAAATGCAACAACTCCCCTGAAAGGACAAACTACATATATACAGAACAACTGCACCCAAAAATAGTCTTTAGATAAAAATATAATTCTTAAAGCACAGGAAATAATAATAATTAAATGCTATGCAATTTACAGCCGTTCATTTGGAGCAGCTTAGAAGGCCACCATAATGGGCACATACTGTCACAACACAGAAGCCGTATTTTATTAAGAATGCTTTATAAATATTTAGCCTCAGGTCCACATTAACACTGATTCATTAGATAGTGAAATAAATATCACAAGCTGAACACATTACAAATCAGTCCACAAACCAAATGCTGATAATGATATTTAGAGTTTTACGATAACAACACATTTTAATTCTAAACTTTGAATCAAAATACTGCTGTAGTAATATAGATGTTAAACAATAAACGGTCTGTGATCAGGAATCCTCTGAGTACACTGTAATAATGCTTTCCCTTAAGGTTCAACATGTATGGTGTGTCTTCTATGAGCTCTACAACAGAACGCATTTGTTTTTACAGTGACATGGACAAAAAAAAAAAAGTTAAAAGTATAAAATAATTATTCAAATAAGTTCCAGTTCAAAAGAGCCTTTGTAATCTGCAGGGGAAAAAAACAAGATCATCAATAAAAGCTTACTCACTAAGTGTGCTCACTATAACTGAAATTTGACACATTTTTATTTTTTGGAAGAGATTATTGTAGTCATTATAAATCCCTTACTGCTCAGTTGCATCAATACAACCAATTATGAAGCATTTTGACAAGATTTAAAAGGTAGAAAAAAAATTCAAAGAAAGAAATTAAGCTTAAAATGAACTGTAGCTCTTTTTGTGACTTCACATGCAGATTTTTCCACATCTGGTCACTGACAGGCAGTGTTTCGTATCACTGGCTTCTGGGCTAGCGACCTTGAGTGACAGAATAAATCATATTCCCAAGTGTTTTTTGGACCATCAAACAGAAATATGGGGACAGAGTGACTTTCATAGAGAGCGATATATACCCTGTGAGAAACTTAGGATATATTATTTCAATAAAAATCTCTATAAATAATGTAGAATATTCATAAAAATATACTTTGACCTAGGTTGTTACTTTTACTATATTAAAATAGCTTCTCCTGTTAAATCATCCTCTCTGTGTGTTTAGGGTTGAGAAATCCTCGCTAACAGGTGCTTGTTCACACAGCTAAGCCTGATACACGAGTTAAACTTTCACAAGTTCTTCATTACAAAACACTTCACAAAAACAACAACAACAACAAGATCAAAATAAATTAAAAGTCTCCTTCAACACTTGGCAGGGGTTTCATATATTACATTCACATTATCCACAGTTTCCCATCGCAGTATTCCGCTGTTATACGTAAGGCCGGTAGTTTCTGGTTTTCCATCTCTTTGAGCGAAAGCGGAAGAAGAAAAACATGAACATGAGGAAGACACAGGAGAGGGCATAGAGGAGCACGCAGAGACTCATGTCCACACTGGAGAATCCCAGGCCCAGGAACGTCATCCCTGGCCGGGCTTCTATCTGGATGCCGGTGTGCTTCTCTCCTGCACCATTGGTGTCACTCCTCTTCTGATGTTTAGGAGCGCTGTCAGGAGATGGCTTTAGGTTGTGGTTGAGGTGAAGGTTGCTGTTAGGTTTGGTTATGGCTTTGGGTTTGTCGGGAGCAGGAGCGCCTGGCTCTGGTTGGCTGTTGCTGGAGTATTTTGGGGAGATGTTTGAGGCACCGTAGTGTTGTCTGAGGAAAGCGAGCACCATCTGTTCGTTCCAGACATGAAGGCCTTCTTGCTCCTCATGGCATGTGGGACAGAGATCAGGAGTCGGCCATTGAGTCTTAGGAAACATGGGGTCCTCGCTCATTGAACCTGCATAACGAGTGCAATCAGCTATGAGGGTAACATCTGCTAGCATGTTTATGAGAACTTTACATTTAGAGTTTGGACAAGAAAACATGATTGTAGTTCTTGAATTTCTCCTGGCACATTAATGAAGTCGTTCGTTCATTCGTTCTTTCTTTCTTTTTCCTTCCAGTCCTAATTTTATTCTTTCTGCCCTTCCATCCATCCTTCCCTCCTGTCCCTTCTCCTTCTTTTCATTTGTTCTTTTCCTTCCTACCCCTTTTGCCTTTTCCTCCTTCACTTCTTGTTTCCTGCCCTTCTTGCGTTCTCCCTAATGTGTTTTCCCTTCCAGTCCTAATTCCATACTTTCTATCCTTCCTACTTCCCAATATTTCTTTCTTTTTCTTCTCTTTCCCTTCTTTTCCATCCTACTTCCTTTGTTACCATATTTATCTCTTTCTTTCACCCTTGCATTCTATCCTTCATGTCTTTCCTCCTTTCTTGCTTCCTGTCCTTCAAATACCCCCCACATCCTTTCTTACAGTTCTTTTTCCTTTCATTTCTAATTCATTCTTTCTTCCATTCCCTTTTCTTTCCCTCCAGTGCTTTTTTTCTTCCTTACTTCCTGTACTTTTATATGGCATCATGTTTTTAACCTTCTTTTAGTCCTAATTCTCTTTCTTTCTTTCGTTTGTTCTTTCATTCTACCCATCCATACTTCTTTCTTGTCTCCTTTCATTATTCCTGCCATTTTTCCTTTTTCCCTTTCCTCTTACGCTACATTCAAAAAGTTTGGGGTTGGTAAGATTTCTCTATTGTTTTTGAAACAAGTCTCTTATGCTCATAAAAGCCACATTTATTTCATTAACAACACCGTAAAAACAAGAATATCGTGAAATATTATTACAACTTAAAATAACTGTTTTCTGTTTGAATATTTGACATTATTATTTATTCCAGTTATCAGTAATCACTACTCCAGTCTTTAGCATCACATGATACAGCAGAAATCATTCTAATATGCTGATTCGCTTTATTGTTCTCAATGTTGAAAACGATTGCACTGCTTAATATTTTTGTTGAAACTGAAACATTTTTTTTCAGTAACATTTTTTCTTTAATAAACAGAAAATTCAAAAGAACGGAACTAATTTGAAATGACAATCTTTTGTAACAACTTGTAACTTACTGACCCCAAACCTCGCTAAAGTATATATTTTGTCACTCACTTATACCTAAATGTACATTTGTGCAGTAATTTTTCTGTCTTACCTGTCAGCCTTGCATTAACCTGGTTGTGTTTTCTCCATAGCCACAGAACTGCATCATCAACAGACTTGACCTGGTTCAGAGACTCCTGAGCCATTTCCTCAAAATGCTTCCCACACTCCTGGCAACCAAAGAAGGTCCCAATGTAGCGACGCATGGTTTGAAGGACTGCCAAGGGATCATCCTCAAACCCTGAGAGGAAGAAGGTGGGTTTAAATTAATTGTAGCAATGACAAACAGGAACTAAAAGAAAACATCTACCAAATGAATGCTCTGCTTGCTACAGAGCAAACAGCAACATTTGAAATTATTATATTACAGAATTATTTATACTGAACATTGCTAATCTACAATAACGATAACAACGGATGAGATCATCTCAAACATGTTTCAGAAGAGATTTCCCTGCTCATACCAGTGTTGGCTAGAGCATCGGGTCGGTTGGCAGCTTGCACAGTCAGAACGTGAAAGAGAGTCCAGAGGGAGCAGGGATATCCTCTTAGTGCCACACTACTACCCTGGCATCCAACCCACTGCACTTGCTCACTCAGGTACAGCCCTGAGATCTGAGAATAACACAAACAGAGCACCAACATACTGATTGAGGCTCCTGTCACATACACAAAAAACAACTAAAGGCTTACATGTCATCAGACAAAAGACTTTATGAGATGTATTATGCAATAAGTTGTTTAGTGGGTGACGGTCTTACCCTCATCTTGTTGTTAACTAAGTCCAGGATAGCATCGTAGGGGATCTTCTCCAGAGGTAAACTGACTAGCCATTCTAGCAATGTCTCGAGAAGTTTCACTACAGATTGACGACCTGGAAATAGCTACAATCAAATGGGCCAAGTAAGATATAACCTTGTAAATTTCAATGCTCTAATGAAAACAATTTTAGTGCGAGAAGACAGCTCAAGTGCAAAGAAAAAGTTATGTTTGGGTTGCAACGCTACCTTGGCGACGACTGTTACAAAGTCCTTGAAAGTTTTCAGTTCTTCTCCTTCTAAGGTCTTGTGGGTGGCCAGTTCAACCCTCAGTAGATAATGCAAGCCAGATTCCAGATCTGCCATGTATACCTTAGACCTGAAGAAACATTGATATTGGTTACCTCATCTTAAAGTTAAATTAACAGCAAGCAAAAATGGGTGTTCATCTTCTAAACTGTTAAATTGCAGAAATTTGGACTACGTCACTTTTTACAGGAAATGTACACTACTGTTCAGAAGCCTGGGGTCGGTAAGATATTTATTTATTTAATTACTATTATTATATATATTTTTTCCATTTTATTTTGTGCTCACCATGTCTGAATTTATCGAAAATACTGTAAAAAAATAATAACACTGTGAAATACTATTACAATTTCACTATTTAAAATAACTGTAATAACCTATTTTAATATATATTAAAATGGAATTTATTCCTTTGATGGCAAGTCATTACTCCAGTCTTGAGTGTCACATGATCTTTCAGAAATCATGCTAATATGCTGATTTGCTGCTCAAGAAATGTTTCTTATTATTATCAGTGTTGAAAACAGCTGCCGCTTAGTATTTTTTGGAAACCATGATACATTTGAAATAGAAATCTTTGTACTTTTTTACTGCCACTTTTGATCAATTTAATCTGTCCTTGCTGACTCCAAACTTTTGAACAGTAGTGTAAATATCAATAAAACTCACTTTTCAAACTCTTTCCACTCCACCTGGGTTCCCTGTCCATTATTCCCAGGCTGAGGACGCTGCAGGGACGAGGTGGACTGTTTCCTGTGTACTCCAGGGAGGAGTTTTAGGAAGGAGGAGAAGAAAAAGCGTAGCCTCTTCTGACTGTTAACACAAACAAAAAAGTATCAAATGCACATAAATAGGACCTCTACTTGATAATTAGACCAAAATGAACTAAGCAGAGGCTGTTAACGTACACATTCATGACCGTGTGCGTGCCGTTGGGATAGAAGAGGTACGCTGAGGGAACTGAACTTATCCCTAGTTTCTCCATTAGAAGTTTGTCTGAGCTCAGAGCTCTCTTCACTGCCAAACCCTCATATGGCATTAGGTCCAAAATTACCTAGTTAAAAAGAGCGCAAAACATTAAATTAGAGCATTACAGTTCTAGCTACATCACTGATTATGCCCGGAGGGGTCATTTAGATCATCATCTTCTCACCCACTTGTCATTTAAAACCTATGTTATTATCCTTTTTCCATGGAACACAAAAGGAGTTTGGTTTATTGGATTGTCTAAGCCAGTGGTTCTCAACCTTTTTGACTCAAAGGCAATATTCAAAGACTATCAAATCTAAAACAAAATAAAATAAAAAATAAATAATATGCTCAAAAATATGAAGTCAGTATAATTTTTATTGTTTTAGCGTTTTATTTATTATTTTGTTATTATAACAAAAAGATTTAGTGAGAGCCACTGGTTTAAACTGCTTTCTTGTTCAGCAAAAGTAGACTACAACCATCAAGCACCAAAAAAGAAAAAAAAGTGAAATGTGTTATGTAGGTTTTCTAAAATACAAAAGGTTTATGTAAAGAACAGGTATATACGTTTCTGTGATATTCACTGAAAATTTTGCTTTCCGCTATTTCCGATAGTGTGTATACTTTTATAATATAATATTTTTATTATATTTTTGGAGGTTTACAGTGTCTATCTATGTTTATGTTATGGTAAAAAGAAGCCTGGATATTAAGCAAAAATTCTCTTTATTCGTGGTTTTGATGTCTTTTGCGTTCAATGGAAGAAAGTCGTGCTAATTTGAAATAGTGCTGCACAGATCATGGAAACTGAGACCAATCTCCATATTTATTTTTCACAAAGTCTCTTGCAAATGCATGTAAAAAAAAAAAAAAAAAAAATTAATGGCAATTTTTTCCCTTCTAGCTGTACAGCGATTCAGCAGAATTACTATAGTTAACCCTGAATGGACACATTATATTTAATTTAATATCAATAAAAGAAAATGGCATACATATCTGAATTTAGGTATGTCTCATCTAAAGTGAATGCTTACAACAACAAATTGCCCACCAGTGCAGCAATGTCATGCTCGCAGCACTGAGAAAAAAACTCGGTCATTCAGCAGAGCTATAGTGTAAGTGTGAATTTGTTCCTGCTTTAATTATACATAAATGAACTGAAAATTGATCGGCTGATATAACATTGACCAATAACGATCAATTTGGAAAGACATATGGGTGAGCAAATTATGATATACGATCTTATACTGCTTTATGTCCTACAATACCAGATTAATTGACAACCACTTTTCATACCTCTCTTCCAATATAAGAGTCTTCATCCTCAACTATAACTGCAGTATAGAACTCCGTTTTCTTCCCCATTAAGGATAGAATCTCCTCAGACCTGCAACAGATGACAAACTCAGTGTCTCTAAATAGAAATGGAGATGAACTCCATTTATGTCTAGAAATGAAGCCCTAAACAAACATTCCGAATTTCGCTCTGAAAGCTGGAGACAGAAAATGTTAAATATTAAAAATGGCTGGAATTGAACGTTTATGTGAAGATGATTTAAAATGGGTGGTAATATTGTAGATTTGGGCACCTTGCAGGGTCAAGGGGAGGGCAGCCCACAGGCCAGTCATGTTTTGTGTGGTTTTGTAGGAAGTTCACCATCAACTGCCTCACTGTCTGAAGCTCTCTGTCAGCCCCTATCAGTGCACAAATAAAACAAAATCAGAAATTCAAGTTAGTTCCACAATAATTACAATCACTGCAACAATAATAATTGAAAAAAAACTTCAATTCTAATCAGAGCTAAAATAATTAAACCTACCACGATATGTCTTCCCATAATCATTTGTGGTGTCATGTGCCTTAAAATACTAAAAAGAAAAAGAAAAAGAAAAAGAAAAAAAGAAGAAATTATTCCCAAATGAAATCTCTAAAACAATAAAACAACATGTCCTATATATGTCCGTTTTTACAGTGTCCTATAACCAGGCATGTTTCTGGCAACAAGAAATTTGATAAGGGTGTAATAATACATTTGTCTATTGTATAATTACGCTGGTTTCAGGTTTACATGACCTCGATAAGACAAAAACAGCTAGAAAGAAGCACAGCAAGATAGAGCAGAACAGTATAAACATTCAATAAATAGTACAGGAAACATGATGCCTGGGTTATATCATGCATGCTTGGAGTACATGTTCTGCAGGATGTAGTCTATTAAAATGCCATTAGAACTCCCCCATACTTAGAGATGTATGGGCCAAAAATGCCAATTATGAGTTTTTGTCTTATATTTTACATTATATGATATAGTTAAGCAATATAACACAAACAATAGCGCTGTTTTTGTCGATTACCAGTGCGATTGAAAATGCAATGTTGATTTTATATAGACATTTTAGACACAGTATTATCAGGTTTTTGCTAACAAAAACGGTTCCAAACAAATCTACAGCTGAACTGTTGTGAATCTCCAGTAACTGGAGATGTTACTGAATGTATCTGTATTTTTAAACACATCGAGCGAGTCAATGATTCACTGACCAATTCATAAAGAATCTCTTTTTTCATTCCTGATTCATCAGTTGTTTTAATAGACTGACTGAGTGAATAACTCATTGACTCACTCATTAAGACAAGACAAAACCTAATGACAGTTTAAGTTTCATAATTAAAGTGTTATTTAATTTTTTTAAAGGGCATCTAGGTTTAATCTGCTGAAAGAATAAATAAGATCATTTGTACAAACATACCCTGAAGGTGGGGTAGAAGTGGATTCCAAACTCTTTACAGACGTCGAAGTTCTTCTCATAAGCACAATCCAGAACTCCTATCTGAATGGCCTGTGCCCAGTCTATGAGAGTAGAGACATCACACATTTCACAAACAAAACAATATAAATCTAAAATTAAGAGAAATTCTGTCATCAAGTACTCACCCTCACATTGTTCCAAACCCATAAGACGTTTATTCATCATTTAACGACAAATGAAAATATTTTTAATAAAACCTGGAAGATTTCTGACCCTCTATTGCAAGTCCATTCCACAAAAACTTCACTAAACTTCAATGCATATGAATCGAGTCATTTAAACCAAATCTTCTAAAGTCACAGAATTACTTTATATGATAAACAGATTTAATTAAGGCTTTTATTCAAATATAAACATAGATCAACACTCCATTCATATGGATTACTTTTACAATCTCTTTCTGAACTTGTTGAAATCAAAGTTTTGACATAATGGACTTTTAATGGAGTGACATAAATTTCCCCAGTCGTTAAAAATCCATTCATCAGTGTTTCAAAGATGAACAAATGTCTAATGGGTCTGGAAAGACATGAGGGTGAGCAAATAATGACATAATTATCATTTTTGGGTGAAATAACCCCAAATTAAAATCAAGTGATGAAGTACCAAATTATGTCAATACTTGTTTTCTGTTTAATAATGCACTTTTTAGACATTTCACAACAGCCCTAAAGTGAAGAGGTAGAAGAGCATTTGTAGAGACTTGTGCCCAGTAATATTTCTTGGTTTGTGTTGTAAAACACAAGCTGACGTCCACACTGAATGTTTTATCCGTACTGCATCCAGAACAGATGCCAGATAGCCTAAGTGGAGAGGTAAAAGGACCTCTGGCAGGAAGCCTAAACTCATTTAATGCATTACATGGTTTTGAGCTCTGACATCAGAAATGTAGATATTAAGTCTCTCGCATAAAACTTTGTGACACGAAATAGCTTGATTTCATACATTGTATACAGAGTTTCCACAGCCAGGTGGTTTGTTTTTAACGCAAACTCATAAACTGAACAGCTGTAAAATCTGTGTCAGAAAGATGAAGCAGATGGGGTGTGAAGAAAGCAGCTGATATAAAAATGTTTGGATGAGAGAGAGGAGGGACAGCCGGGGCACTTTAGTCCTCTATTCTTCACCTGAGGGTGGGACTCTGTGGGTTTTGGGATGTGTGGGGGAATGCACAGCGGGGTTGCGTCCTCACAATAGGGCCATCTGACCCTCATTGTGAAGGTAACAGCTGGTAGGCGGCCACTCGCGAGCCACCCAGCCGACAGCTTGTGCCAACAAAGGCAGACTGAAAGCATTCAACAGAAGACTTGTCCTCGCAACGTTAGTCATCCAAAGGCCATAATCCCAGTCCAATGGAGAGGAAAAGCAAGGCATGGCATTCCAGAACATATATACTGTACCTTGTGATCCGATAATGGCATATGCATTTTTGAGCCAACCATATGCTGGTCTAATTACCAAAAAAACACCACAAAAATACTTTAGCATAAGAACAGGGTAATCATTTAGTACCATAGTCTCAACATCTGCCTGCTCATTGAAAAGCTAGGATTTAGGATCCCATTTAAGCCTAGAAAAAAATGAGCTTTGAGGATTTGGGGGGAAAAAAGAAGTTACGCCCAGAATTGAATTCTGTCATCATTTACTCACCCACGTATCAACCCAAACTTTCTTTCTTCGTTGAAACATACAGTAAAAGAATATATTTTAAGAAATGTCAGTGCTTTTTAGAAGTCAATGGTCACCAGAACTATTTGGTTACCAACATTCTTCTATATTCAAACATCTTCTTTTATGTTTCACAGAATAAATGGTTTAAAACAGGTTTAAAACAACATAATGGATGACATAATATTCATTTTTGGGTGAACTATCCCTTTAAGATTGCTATTTAAACTTCCTTTGAATATAATTTGTAACACGAAAAATTGTTGTTGAAATGAAAACTCATTACAGATGTTGGACAAAGTGAGAGAGAACTCTGAAACTGAGACACTGATGGTTTAAAAACAGACCCTACCTAATTTCACAGCTCTACCACTTTTAGAATCTTCGAGACAAGGTGTTAAATGCATTTGCCCTCATTTAGATTAAATGTGTCAGTCTACAGTGACCTTTTCATCGCCGTCACCCTTCACTGCACCCAACACAAGTGGCTTCCTCCGGAATACCATTGGTCCTTTAGCTCAGAGCACGGCAGGCATGTAGCACTGCTGTCTAAGCATTTTTATTAGCAATTAGGTCTTGTAGCTCTAAGATGGTCTAAAGAGAGAGTGACTGTTAATAGCATTATTTATTCAGAGGAGCTTTAGGAGCCACAGCTTGACCAGAGGTGGGCTTTCCCCATCCAACCAGAGCCGTTTACAGAAAACACTCATCAAAACCAGAAAACAGAAAATGAAAGCAACAAGAGGAAATCTTTGAGTCTATCAGGTCTAAACCTCTAAAATCAAATTCATCAACACATTTTAAGCTTGATGAAATTGTCTCATGACATTAAAAACTGGGCAAACCAAATACATTTGTTTTAAAGGCAAGTTAGTGTTCTATTATATAGACATTTTGCTGGTGCTTATACACAACTTGGTCATGTCTGAATTTAAAAAGGTAGATAGATGTATCTCTTTCCCACCACAGGATATATTTAAAATAATTTGTTTAGTCAAAACATAAACAAACTTTGTGGTTTGACATACTTTAGTTCATCTACCATTTTAAAACCAAATTTTGTATAATTATATTTAATTCTTGTATAATTATCATACATTCAGTTTTATGATCTCATACCGACTGAAAGTATTTTTTACTTTTGTGTTACAGGACTATTTAACAGATTAGTTCACTCAAAAATGATTACTAAAAACTTACTAACATGTCATAAACCTGCAAATACTTTCTGTCTTCCATCTAACGCAAAGAAGAAATACTGAATAAATATTGTAGCTCTTTTTTATGCAGTTAGAATGAATGAGCATTGGAGCATTCAAGCTTCAAATGGATGCAAAAAGCATCATTAAAATTATATATGGCTAATACACTATATTCCAAATTTTCTGAAATCGTATGACAGCTTTGTGTGACAAACACACCGATATTTAAATAGTTATTCTCTGAGACTATTAACTGCTGTGACTAATCAGTAAGACATATCAATTCAGTAAGCTGACCTTAAAAACTGGATCAATTTATGAACAAATCATGGAATGTTTCAGACCAGTTTTGTGAACCCGATCAACTGCTTCATAAAAAGACCGGACTCAAAAGGATGTCCAAACCATGAATGAATCCATCATTGCTACTTCTCTAAGAAACTTATGTCGAATAACAACTTAAATTCTGGCCTTTTCTCAAACAAATCTATCATAGGAACACACTATATTCCAAATCTTCTGACACCATACAATAACACACCAAAATTTAAGTTGTTATTATCTGAGAACCTTGCTCTGAAGTAGAACCTGCATGTGCTGTGGCTTGTTTACAAGCAGAGGAATGCACAAGCATGCGTCGTGGTACTGTTGTGAACGTGTGTTGAAGACTGACACGGAAGAGAAGAAATTGTTGAATAAAGTCATTATTTTTGTTTTCTTTGCACACAAAAAGTATTCTTGTAGCTTCATAAAATTAAGGCTGAACCACTGATGTCACATGGACTAGGGATGCACCAAATGTTCGGCAACTGAAATTATTAATAATAAGCAAAAAACGAATAAATTGTACCGAACAATGACGTGACGCGATCAAACAGAAGCCCGACAATGTGGAGGCATTTGTCCGAGAAAGAGGCAAAAATCATTACATAAGCACCGACAGCGAGAGTGTTTAAAAACTGCATCTCATGTCTTCGATGAGAAGAGGAAGTGTGGTTGTTGCTGGTTACTGTATGATGATTGAAATCGCAAAATAACCTCGGAACGCTTAGTAAATAAACTGCAGAACGTTATGTTTTCTAATACACGCACGAATTGCATGCATTCAAACATCGCTGCATGAGCTCGCAGAGCCAGGGTTCAAAGTCCAAAGTGCGAGGAGAATCTGCGCTGAAACTGTGTTACTCGTCAGCTGCTCAGCAACATGTTTATGCTTTTTTAAAATAAAATAAGAAAAGACAGTAATAATGATCATAAGAATTCCAACAGCTCTATTAATACATTATAACATTCACACATAGTTTTCATATTGGGATCTGTAATATTTTATAATGTTTTAAAAGAATTCTGTTCTGCTCAGCAAGGCTGTATTTATTTGTACAGTAAAAAATACATAACTGATTCAAGAAGGGGGTCTCAAAAATGGCCAAAAAATTACTAACTTACTAATTTTAAGTTAAATTGTGCTTTGTTGGTATAGTGTCTGCTAGAATGTTAAAAAATGTTCAGTGTTAAGGAAATAATTTTAAATTGTTGTTTTGTAATTGATTTTTCTTTGAAAAGCTAGACAAAACCGTAAAAAGCACATTTTGGCTATTTAATTTATGCAATGGTAAAAAAACTGGCAAAATATATGGGAGAAAAATGCGAAAAACTGTGTTCAGGTATTCAGCCTTCGTCCCTAGTGTTTCATTTTGTTCGGCTTCGGCCAAGAATTTTCATTTCGGTGCATCCCTAACATGGACTATTTTAACAATGTCCTTACTACCTTTTTGGGCCTTGAACATGTCAGTTGCATTGCTGTCTATGCAGGGTCAGTGCAATTGCATGTCAATTCAGGGTCTTGAATTTCATCAAAAATATCTTAATTTGTGTTCCGAAGATGAACGAAGGTCTTACGGGTTTGGAACTACATCATCAATGACCATTTTCATTTTTGGGTGACCCCTGTCCTTTAACCCTAAGAACTGGAACAAACTGATTCATAAACAGATTATTCAGACCAGTTTGATTGATTCGCTGAAAAGATCTGACTCAAAAGAAAGATTCATTCACAGTTGTGTCAAATAACTTACATTTTGACCTTTTATTACATAAATCTTTGACATGAATATAGTGGACAAGTCACATGAATGACTAATGCATTTATGGTGCTGTTGTGTTATATTTGGAGATTGACAGCTCAATTATATTAAAAAGTATGGCCAGAATAATATTCCAAAGTCATACAGATTTAGACCAACATGAGATTTGTGTGACAAAAGGCCAGAATTTAAGTCGTTATTTAACACAAGTTTATGAGAGCCCGTGCGATGTCCAAACTGTGAATGATTCATTCTTTTGTGTCTGATCTTTTCAGTGAATCAGTAGAGCTGGTTCACAAAACTGATCTGAATGATCTGCTCATGAATCAGTTTGTCAATAATGACACAATTTTCAGTTTGGAGTAATCTATACATCTAATTGCTAAAAAAAAACTAAATATTAAGAAATATACTGTACACTACCTGGAGACATTTATCTGACAGTGTGTGTCTGTGTGCTGTGGGTGAACAAAGGCTTTGAGTCCAATGATAAATACAGAAAACAGTCAGCAACAACCGTGGATTTACAAGCAGGTGTATCAACAAACCAGGGATTATCGACTTCCCATGCATGCCCTCCTGTGTACTTAAATCCAAATGAACAAAAACACAGTAAACCTCATTAGACAAAACCCATGTGATAATGTACAAGGAAATACATTTACACCATTTAAAAATAAAAACGAAAATCATTTATTGTAGAACAAGCCAAACAGAAAAAGGACTAACAATAACTTATAAATCAAGGCAATGACATGATTAACTTGAACTATGGCAATATCATGATAGTACCATGTGTATTCGTGGAGGTGTGGATATGTTAATCACTCAGTGCCGTGGAATATATCACAGTATTAGTACTTTGATATACCATGGCATTACCATCACTTTGCCATTACATAGTAAGAATGATCATGCCTAAAGAACCTCTTTCCATATTATTATTTGGAAAAACTTGGGTGTCTGAAGAGGATGCCTTAAAACGTTTAAGGAAATGTTATTGTCTTTCCCCAAGAGAGTGAATAAACAGGAAGATGATCATACAAATGCACCTACCCTTCACGTCTCCGGCCAGCGCTTTCCATGTAGGCGAGTACTGGATACAGTGTCCGCACCACGACGAGTAGAACTGAAGCAGCCAGGCGCTGGAGGAGTTCAACACGGTCTGCTTTAGAATGTCGCTGCTCAGTATAACCACTGGATCCTCCTCAGTGTATAACCGAGCTGACTGAGCCAGTCCGCACAGCAGCCCCAACAGAACACCGAGCTTAACGCAAAACGCCACGGCCATTGGAGGTGATGGAAGAAACGCCATACAATTTGAAGCCACTCACTAAATGTATTCTCTACATTCAGACTGATCCTGCTCGCTCCTATGGATGACTACATTTAGTAGGGACGTGAGTCTTCTAGGGCATCATCACTGCGCAACGAGGACGCAGGCGCCTATCTTGCGCATCCTATCTGCGTATGGGCGACGCAGATCATGTATTTGTATCATATCATGTAACAATTCTTCGTTGTATGGTACTCCAATATAAGCAAAATTGTTTGAAAAAAACAAACAAACACCACAAATGTCGCTAAGAATGAAATATATTTCATCTTGATTGTACTGTAGTTTAATGTATAGAAACACATAATTGATTATTAAAAATCATTAAAGTAATGATTGATATGATGAATGATTAAAGACAAAGATTAAATCTCACAAAAATAGGTTCATGTAACGTCATCTCAGAATCAAAAGAAATATATTGCATACAGAAAATGAATGAATTTATTTACTTTTGTTTGTTTGTAATTTGATGTGTTTGTTCACATTGTATAACCATAACCACATTTTGTCCTGAAATTCTCAGTAATGTAATATATCAGTACATGTAGTTTACATGAGATTTTTTGTAATTCCCATTATTCTCCATGATTGTTTGCATTATATTCTCATTACTGTAATAAAGTAGCCTATTACTTTTAATTCATTAAACAAATGACTGTGATACATTGCTTTTGATTTAAATCAGCAGATATTAAAAGCAATACAAACAATACTTATATGACATATAAATACTTTAAAATCTAAATAATATCTAATATCTTTAGAATTTTAGTAATGAGAATAATTTTTTTTTTTCTTTACAGTAATTGCAAAAGTGGAAATCATGTGAAAATGTGTTTGTCATGAACATTTCATAATGCAAGAAAACTGCTCTAAATGGTCCTAAAAACAGTTTTATGGGTTTACATTCTTCAAGCAAAATATAATTTGTGAAATATGACTTGGACATGCTTTTGACAGGATTTGAAATATTCTCCCAAAAAGAAAATAACAACATATCAAAGAACATATCAGAGATGCAAGTATGAAAATGTCAAGATTCTGAAACTTGTCTTTTAAGTTGAAAAGTGCATACGATTTAGGGCTAATATTGTGTCATCCAAAAGAAGACTGAAAATCTCTTCAGTCAGATGCATTTTCACAGTGTACTGGTCAGCACTGTAGTCTAGCCAAGCTCTCTCCTCGTTATGAAGTTCCTGAATCTAGAAATAGATAAAAAGACATCAGACATTTTCAGTTCTAGCATTTACTGCAATCTTAAATAATGTTTGAGCTAAAGTTACACTAAGACCACTAATTTCATAAGCAAGCATATTATTATAGGAATGCCTTCACACACACACCAGTATAAAGTCCACTCTGTCTCTCTTGGCGTACCAGTATTTGCACAGTTTTTGGAGCAACTCTGTCATCTGTTGCTCGCTTCGCTCTAAATTCAGAATTTTCTGTATCTCTTTTCTCACAGCAACCTGCAAATAACATTAGATTAACACACTGTAAATGTTCTTTAAATTACTTTCATCAAAATGGTAGTTCAACAGAAAAAAAAACCCAATTATTAAATTAAAAAAGAAACTTTTCATGAATATTATTTTAATGGTTCATACAGCTGATTGCAAATTGTTTTACCTTTAAAAATGTGACTGAAATTTGACTGGATTGCAGAGCTGAGATCACAGATTGATCATCTATATTCTGGGCAGATTGTTTTGTCCTTAACAGATCACCACAAATCTCATGAAGTACATCAGATGTTAACTGAAAGATCACCTACAGTGTAAAATGAATAAGGTTTAGATTAGAGTTTTGTTTCTCTCGTTCATTTAGCATTTTTATAGTCATTTGTTTTGTACACAATCCTATAAACTAACCTGCCGGTAACGTTTGCGACTATCGTCGTCTACTAAATAGCTTGGTGTTTCATAAAGGTCAAGAGTGTCTTCATTTGCTTGGCCACACAGAATCTCCACTGCAGCATCCACTAATCTGTACACAATGCCGTCTTCATGGGGCGGCACCTTTATCTTTGGTGGCTTGTCGGGTTGGGCCTGATGCCACTGATCCAAGACACATGGCATAAAATGACCATCCTCACTTCTTCTGACTTCCTAAATATCAAAGAGAAAAGTGCAGGAATGGTAAACAAAAATGACGTTTTTCAATGATTAAAATTTCATGCACAGATATTATTTTACACAAGTATTTTATTCTTCACTAAACACAACTTACAGTATCTGTAGAGTGATTGTCATGCAATGCTTTAATCCTTTGTCTCTTTCTATTATCCTGAGCACAGTGAACTCCATCTTTATCCAGCTCTTCTGTCAGCTTAGCATCCTCATGATGCCTGTTTTGATGGAGCTCATTATGATGGAGCTCAAAGTCGGTCTGTAAAATACAGGTGCTTAGTGATATGCTGCCATATGGTGTGATAAAGTTTGTGGAAACTGTAGTTACCCCAAAAATGAAACTTCTGTCATTTAATCATTCTCATGTTTTTAACACCTGCCCGAGTAAAAAAGTAATATATTTAAAATACATTCATTTCATATAAATATAGTTCAAATCTATTTACGGACATATCGCTTGAGACTTACTGATATAAACATTTTAATTAAACTTTACTTGGAGTACTACTTGTGCACAATGCACATTTCTTAATATTAAGCATAAAATGTGTTTTAATGTCACTATTGATGAGGATTGTTTAATCTTTGAATAACCAAGTCTTTAAATGCAAGATATTAAAGTGTACCTAAAGTATACTTGCAAAAGTTCCACTTTAGCACAAGCAATTTTTGTTTGCAAGAATTGTTGATGCTGCTCTTTTCTATACAATGAAATCATACAGTGACCAGAGGCTGCTGAGCTCCAGTAAGGACAAAAAGCACCTTAAAAACACTGTCAAGTCAGTACATAAGTCTTACGCTACATTCCAAGTTTTCTTAAGCATTATGTTGAGTTGTACATAACTTTGTGTGAGGAGCAGACATGTCGAGTTTTGTTTATTATCATTCTAGACCAATACAGTGTATGGAATGGAATGGAATAATAGAACAGAACAATTTTTTTATTTTATTTTTTTTTAAAGAAGTCTACATTTATTTTATCAACGGTCAACAGTAAAATACGAAGGTCAAAAAAAAAGAAGGTCAAACCAGTTTGGAATGACATGAGGGTTATTAAATGGTTCCATAATTTTCATTTTTGAGTGAACTATTCCTTTAAGCTCTTGGTGTTACTTACTCTTGGTGAGGGCATTTCAAAAGCATGTAAAAGGTTTCTTGCTCCATCTGACATGTCTTCCTGAGGTTCTTTTTGTCGTGTGCATGTGGTGTTTGTAGGTATGGTCTCATCTCTAGGAGGACACTGAATAAGTTTATGTCCTCTTTGTCCATCTGCCGACGATATGTCCTTCTGTTGTTTATCTCTCTTTGCCCTAGGCTGCTCCTCATCTGAGAAGGGATCTTCATCCACCCCAGTCTCTACATCACTACTATGTTCTCTGTGTATGTGTGCGATGTCCTGGGCTCTGACCAGGACACCGTGGCTTTTGTCGCAGCTGAAGTACTTCACACCTCTAAAAGTTCCATTGTGGTTTCCATTAGGTGTGTCCAAAGCAACACCAGCCCAAAACCCATTGGCGAACGCCGTGAGGCCTTTATATTTCAGCACACCCGGTCTGGAGTTACACACAAGAACTCTGTCTCCAATTTGAAAGGAGGACAATGGATCCGAGATTTCATTTCTTGCATCTTCAGGAAGTGAGCTAGTGTACTCCGAACAGTCGTTTTCCTCTGCATCCTCACATAGAGCTCCATTAGTATCATCTTTTACCTCCTTTTCCCTCAGACTGTTAGAGTCTAGACTCTGAGACTCTTTTCTTTTCAGAGAGAAGTCCACAGGGAGAGGAGGGAGGTTCAGCACTGGAGAGATCTCTTCTGCCAGAATCAGGTGGAGCTGGAAGTTCCTCCTCACTGGTCCATGTAATAATCTCAAAGGCAGGAGGAGGAGGAGGAAGACAACCATAGCTGTCAAGACCTGATGCGGCTCCTCCTTTAAAGGATGGAGGGAGTTCTGCACTTCCGTAAGACAAAACCTCATCTACAGGAGAGAGAATTTCTGACAGCGTCGACTCTACAGTTGCTTGTCTTTCGTAACGTGGCAGTGTACAGTGCCCTTCCTGTTTATTGCTCAAATAAGGATGAGAATCGTCTGGTACCACAGTGTACTTTTCTGCAAAAACTAAAGAGCAACTACTTGCTTGAGCTGCTTCAATCTTCTCCTCATCGAGACAGTCCCTTTCTTCTTCAGACCAAGCGAGTGCTTCACTATGAAATGAAATTGCCTCTGACTTCTCATCTATCTCAGACAGACTGACATCACAAGATGGACTATCCTCAGCCTTTCTTATTTCCACATTTACTGCTTCCAGAATTAAGTTTTCAATAAGTGGACTGTCTGTGATGGTCTCATTTGTACACGCCTGAGTTTTTTGTTCAGGAAACTCATTGGTTTTATCAGTTTTGGAGTATGAAAGCGATGACTTCCATTGCCCCTCGGCATCCTGGTCACAGATATTGTGGTTGTTGTTCAGCATCAGCACACTGTGAAGTCTCTGATTGTTCTGTAGATTTAGAGCTGTGGTATCTGCTGTTGTGCTGCCATGGACCACATTTGTCGTCTTTATGTCTTCTTGCTCCTTCTTAGAGTCCAATCGGAGATCATCTTTTTTGTCAGATGACAAACTGGACACTATTGGGGCTCGGAGTGAATCTAAATGAGGCTCACGGTTGAGTGTGAAATGCTGGATATTTAATACCGGCTTCATTGGCACTTCAGCTGGATGTTGTGGTCTTTCTCTCTTGAGTGTGCAGGTGTCCTCATAAAGCCCTTGGACCTTCTTCTGAGTGTCTTGTTCTGAAAATGTTATCAAATATTCTCTATTGTCAAAAATCCTAATGGAATGTTAAGCGATAATTTGGAACCAATCCTATCTAATAATAATAATTGTTATTATATAAAAAAGTTTTTGTAAGAAGTCTCTTCTACTCACCAAGGCTGAATTTATTTGATCAAAATTACAGGGAAAACAGTAATATTGTAAAATATTATTTCAATTTAAAACAACTGTTTTCTGTTTTAATATACTTTAAAACAGGGCTGTCCAAACTCGGTCCTGGAGGGCCGGTGTCCTGCAGAGTTTAGCTCCAACCCTAATTAAACACACCTGAAGCAGCTAATTAAGCTCTTACTAGGCATACTAGAAACTTCCATGCAGGTGTGTTGAGGCAAGTTGGAGCTAAACTCTGCAGGACACTGGCCCTACAGGACCGAGTTTGGACAGCCCTGCTTTAAAATATAATTCATTCCTGTGATGCAAATCTGAGCCTTTACCCAGCCATTACTCCAACCTTTTCTTCAGTCCTCAGTGTCAAATGATCATTCAGAAATCATACTAATATGCTGATTTATTATCATTGCTGGAAACTGTTGTGCTGCCTAATTTTTTTTTCAAACCTTTGATACCCTTTTCAGGATTCTTTGATGATTTCAAAGTTCAAAATAGAAATCTCTTCTAACAATATAAGTCTTTACGATCACTTTACCATCAATTTAACATGTCCTTGCTGAATAAAAATATAAATTTCTTCCAAAAAAGAAAGATAAAAATTTACTGACCCCAAACTTTTGATTGCAGTATACATTTCTATTTAAAATAAATGCTGCTCTGTCTAACGTTTTATTCAGTCACCGTGATTTTGCCAAGTAAGACATGTTCCTGGATCAACATCTTTTCTGATCCTGGATCAATATTATAGTCCAAAAATATAGAACTAACCCTATCCCTACCCCTAAACCTAACCCTACCCATAATTTATCCCTAAAAGAGTATATACACTTGAATAGCAAGTGTGTAGAAGCACCCAACTCTGGTTGTAAGGCTAAAATTGACATTTCCTGTAAACTTATCCCTCAATTCTGATTGGTTGATTGGAAAGTTGTTCCAGGATCATGTTGCAAGCATATAAGAATGATTTAAAGAATCAAATGACACTGAGGACTGGAGTAATGGTTGATGAAAATTCAGCTTTGCAATACAGTAATAAATTATATTTTTAAGTATATTAAAATAGAAAACTGTAATTTTTCTTCAAATTTTAGTTGATGTAGTCTGATCTTGTTTGATTCTAAGAGAACCTCTCTTTGATTCAGTTTGGTCCTGATTTTTTGCATTGTTTATGTGCATTCATATGCTATAAATGCCACAGTAAATCAGTATGGGCATTGAGTCATTCTGCTCACAGCATGAGTCAGCAGAAACTAGACATACTGTAAATCAGCACTCACAATGAATTGCAGTACACTCAATAACAACAGAAAGACATCTATCAAAGAGAAAACTGTGAAAAAGTAAAATCAGACTGTATGATGTCTGACTGCTTTCTTTTACTGTCTGAAATGAAGATGAAGCTAGATAACTAAGCGTTCTATTAACAGACACAATGTGTTCATGGAAAGCTTTAAAACACAGAACCTTCTCTACCCACCATTAACTTCAGGTCCTGATTTCAGAGCCTTCACAGAGTCACGCTGACATGAAGTGCTTCCACCTTCAGTCTTGCTGATTCTTTCTGGACTGATAAGGTGAAGAGAAGCCTGGTTCTGTCGGCTGTACCTGTGAGAGGGACTGGCTGGAGGATTATTTGATTCTGCGACTTGCAGAATATCCTGCTCGACCGGGACGAATTCCACTTGGTTCCTCTTCCTTCCTAAAGTCCACACTTCATCTGATGACAACAGCCTCCTCAAACCTGCCTTACCCAACAAGCTGAAGAAAAACAAGCAAAAATACATTTTACAAAATATATGAACAATGAACAATATTTTTTTATACCATTTATTAATCTAGGTTCATGTTAACTAAAAAAAAAAAATATATATATATATATATATATATATATATATATATATATATATAGTACTGTTCATTATTAAATCATTTACATTCATAATAGATTGACTAATGTTAATTTGTGCAACTTGAAATATTAAAAATGTATTAGTATATGCTTAGAATATATTTTATAAAAATAGGTTCCAAAAGGTGGTTTTGGTAGTAATACAATAGAAGAACCATTTCAGAAACCTTTCAGTGAACATTTTTTTATTAATCTTAGCGTGAAGAATATTTTTGTAATCTGAAGAACCTTTTTCCACTCTGTAAAAAATGATTATTTAAAGTTGTATTTAATTGCGATTATTAGATTATTAGGTTATAAGCATATAAACAAATGCTATTCTAGTCTTTCTACTTCAAAATGTCATGTTTAATTCAGTGTGTTAATTGCTGTTTCTAACTATTTGTTAAATTTACTAACAATTCCTGAGTGAAAATTGTTTCAAAGCAAATCCCAAACCATTTTTCCCCCAGTGCACTTTTGTGCAGTGGAAAAGTTGAATAATGTTAAATAGCCTTCAGAGAACCTTCATCTTAAAAGAACCTTTATTTTGTGTCTGTAAACATAAATGTGAAGCTAGATTAACAAATGCTGTAAGATTATTGTTAACTGATTAATTGTGACCCTGGACCACAAAACCAGTCATATGGTTCAATTTTTTGAAATTGAGATTTATACATCATCTGAAAGATGAATAAATAAGCTTTCCATTGATGTCTGGTTTGTTAGGATAGGACAATATTTGGCTGAGAACTGACTATGTGAAAATCTGGAACCTGAGGGTGCAAAAAAACCAAAATACTGAGAAAATCACCTGTAAAAGTGTCCAAATGAAGTTCTTAGCAATGCATATTACTAATCATAAATTAAGTTTTGATATATGTACGGTAGGAAATGTACAAAATATCTCCATGGAACATGATCTTTACTTAATATCCTAATGATTTTTGGCATAAAAGAAAAATCAATAATTTTGACCCATACAATGTATTGTTGGCTATTGGTACAAATATACTCACAATTCATGATACCTAATGAACTAATGTTAACTAATTGAAGTTTTACCCTTACCCTTATAATTATAACATCAAACAAGCTCATCTTTATCCCATATGAAAGAAAATACATTTTCTGAAATATGAATCTTCTAATAAATTTTGCAATTTTGTGCAATTACATTAAATGAGGACTGAGGCTTTCAGCTTCAAACAGAAGCCTCAGTCTCCATTCATTCTAATTACTTTGAAAAAGTAAATGATGAACTTAAGTAAGTACTTAGGATGTTCATTTTTGAATACACTACTGCCTTAATTTTATATATTAAATTATATAACTGACACAGAACTAATGCCCACTCATGCAAACAGAGAGAGAGTGAAAGAGCGAGAATCAGAGAGAAGGAGAGAGAGAGAAATGCCGTCCACCTACCCTGACCTGTTCATGACTGGCATACTGCCATCACAAAGGGGCTGAGTCGCGAGCAAGCAGCCAGAGGAACAGTAGACTGTCCTCCTTCAGGTCCCCTGTGAGACGCTGCTGCCACTCCCAAAATATCGTGTCAACTCGCAGTTGCAGTCGAGCCAGTGGCTGAGAGAGCAGTCATCCTGCATCTATGTCTACAGCTATGCCCTCTTTTTATTTTCTTTAACTTCCTCCTGCTTGCTTCACTCTCTCTCTCTCTTTCATCCAGTAACTCTCTCCTCCCATCCAGCCTCCCCCTCCTCTCTCTCACTCACTCACTCAATCTATCTATCTATCTCCACTCTATCTCACTGACTTCCTTCCATTTCTCTCTCTCTCTCCAAGGGTAATTACTCTGAGTGGTGCATCGTAGCCAAGACAGACAGTAAATGCTGTAGATAACAAGCTCATGATAGGCACACACTTCTGCCATGTCTCCTCCTCTGCTGTGTGTCATGCAGGATTTGCCAGACAGTAAGTGGTGCACTGCAGTATTTCCTCTTGAGGTGTTACTCTACATAAATGTGTTGGCACTGTCTCTGCTTACTGTATATGGGAACTAAGCCTCCCACTACTCCTCTGTGTAAGTGTATGAAAATAAATGATGGAATAATAGTGATAACACTTGCCTCCCTTCCTCTCTTGGTGCTTTATCTGTGCTTCTAGCATCTGGCTTAATCCCAGGCTGCATAAAACCCTCTGCCTCCTGCAAAACATCAGCATAAAAATCAGTACTGCTATAAATGTGGCATCTGAGCATTATGGGAAATTATCACATGGTTTTGCACTCCTTTTCAGTTCATCATATTATTGCAGTGACAACACTGGGCTTTGTTAAAGTCAACATGAAATTTAAGAATTTGACGCCAACTGGGATAAAATATTATAATAATATAGAACTTGTTTCTCTTTCCATTTGTTAAACTTGATCTGACTTTTATTTAATTTAAATCTTCCGAGAAAAAAAAAACAGATATATTTAAAAACACTAAAAAACTAAAAAGCCAATAAAATGTGAAGAACAATTAATTGAAAATATTAATAAAAACTACAAGTACACTAAAATATAAATGCTTTAGAAGCACAGTGACCTAAGATATTAAGTCTTGTTTTCAGAAAAAATGCAACAGAATTAAGCCAGTTTGTTTAAAACACAAAAAATATCTGTCAAGAAAATCAACTAAATTCAGAATGAAAACTAGATTAATTTTCTCAGATGTTTGATATCGTATCAAATATTAACTCAGATATGTGTTCTTATTTTAATAGTAAACCCGCTTAATTTTGATACATTTATCAGAAAAATGAATATCTCAAGTTTTCCTTTTCATGTTTTTCATCAAAATGTAATTGCCCCACTTCTCAAAATCAAATAAAAAGCAAAACTTATTTTCGTTTGATGTCACCAATCCCTTTTGCTTTTTCAACCTCTCCCCTCCAAGAACCTATCATATAGAGTACATACATAGTTCATACATTCAATCCAAAATCATTACAATATTTACAAACAAAAGAAGAATTCAAGGCCCTTCTTCTGGTCCTTAATTCACATTATGGCCACCCTGACACACTCTGAGAAAGAGTTTTAAGCATTTTTAATGTTTCTGTTGAGATGGCCATAATGTGAATAAAGTTTATTTTTTTACTTTTTCGGGACCAGAACTGCCTTGGATTTCTTTTTTTTTTCTTTTTTTGGTAATAATTGCTTCAAACCCAACCAAAGAGCACCTTCTGAGACTACTTCACAAGGTCCTTTCAGCAAGTAGCGCTTCAAGATGTCTCATTACAATATTGTTGAATATCCTTCTGTATTTGTAAATACTTCAAATTATGAAAGTAAATGGTTTACGAATGCTATTTCACATTGCCTTTAACCACAGTATCACTGAAGAAAAGAGCAGATTTCTGATTTGTGGAATACCATATAACTGGAAGTGTTCTCCGGCTTGGTGATTCCATTCTTATTTGGCAGAGTCTGCCTTTGCAGCGCTTGTCTTAAGCGAATAGCTGACTGTTTGATTTGAAGAATGTCTCGCTGATGGTGGAGAAGCAACCGTCTCTGCTGCCGGCCCGATCTGTACATGTTTCGCCAGTGATGGATCTCTGCCTAACATAAATAAATCAGCATAAATAAAATACATCTACTGTCTGTAAAGTCTGTTATGTCTTATGCTAACCAAGGCTACATTTATTTGATCAAAATACAGTAAAAATAGTAATATTGTGAAATATTATTACAGTTAAAAATGGTTTCCTGTTTTATTATGTATTAAAATGCTATTTATTTCTGCGATAGCAAAGCTGAATTTTCAGGAGTCTTTAGTGTCACGTGAAGAAATGGTTCTAATATACAGATTTTGGTCCTCAAGAAATATTCCTTGTTATTATCAGTGTTGAAAACAGCTGTGCTCCGTAATATTTTTTTAGAAACCATGATGTATTCTAATATTGGTGCGGAAGACTTTAAATATAACTATTTTAGATAAAGGTTGTGATACAAATGGTAGAATAACACATATAAAAACAATAGTGGAGAACAGGAATATTGTATTTCTTTCAGTTTATGCTCCTTGTATTCCTGACCCTACTTTTTCTCTGTTTTGTCAACCTTTCTCTTGAAATTTTCAGATTTTGAAATTGTATTGCATGCAGATACAAATTCTGTAATGTCGCATATCCTAGATAGATCTGGACCAAAGGAATCACACTCTCAAGCTTTTTATTTTATTTTTTTTTTCTGAATATGAATCTGTCATTTTCTCCTAAGTGTAATCTCTGTTCACAAGGATCTTTAGGCACATTTTCATATTTGGGTTTTTTTTTTTGTTTTTTTTTTTGGAGTGCCCTTCTCTCTCACCTTTTTGGGTCTCAGCTCTTACAGGACCTGTTATAGTTGCTGGGTACTGAGATATGTTTGACTCCGGGCCATTTTTTTATGAATGACTTTTGGGACTTCACCTTGTCCGTCCAACAACGATGTTTACTGTTAGCTGCTCTCACAGCAGCAAAAAAATTGCTAGTCAACCGTTGGAGTCCTCCTCACACAATGGACAGACGAACCTGGACTGTGTATTTGTTGGACATTGTCTCAATGGAACTCTCAACTTCTCGTGTACATGGATCTAGTGTGGAAGCTGTAAGTTCGTGTCATTCAGCGTTTGATGTTGTGACATCTTTTCTGGAATCTGTGTGAAAATTATTTTATTGTGGGTTGGGGTGGGTTCTGAATTTGCACAGTTGCTTTTTGTTTGTTACTGCTGTTGCTGTTGCAAAAAGTTGTTAACAAAAAGAAACCATGATGTATTTTTGTGGATTCTTTAATATAATTAAATAAATCAAAATGTCTTTACTTTTACTTTTGATCAAAAAAAGTATTGATTTTTTGATTTATTTATGATGAAAGTGCTGCCACTTTTAATCAGTGTAATGCATTCTTGCTAAATAAAAGTGTTAATGTATTTAAAAAAAAAAAAAAGAGTACTGACCCCAAACTTAAAAAGTCACCTGCTCTTGTTGGAATCTGTGAATTACTTCCTCCTGCTTCTGCTTGAGCTCCGTGAAAGCAAGTATATCATCTTGTGCTGTTCCATGACTGATAAAAAGATGTGTTATATGACAATATGGACAGGTATCGACTGCAACAACAACAGCAAATTTCCAAACACAAATATTTGCCCATATGACTAAGTGGTAAAAAAAAACCCTGCATAAACAAATTGCATCTGTTCTGAAATTATGAGGAATAAAAGCTATGACAAATACGATACAGAGTAAAATGTGGTATTGCACTTCCGGTGTTGGGAGGGTTACTTAAAAAATGTATTCTCATACAAATGTGAAAATATTTACTAAAATGTAATCAGTTAAATTAATAAATCACCTCAAGGCTACATATGCAGATAAAATAAGAAAAAAGCTATAACTCACAGTGACTTGCATGTTTTCTGTACTACTGAATCAAAGATTAAACATGCTCGACTCGAGACCAGAGTGATGTTGTGAAAGGTGCAATTTGCGCATGTGATAATCACCAGCCTGATGTGATAATAAGGTTCTGCCATTGCTAACACAATGTTTCTTTTCTTATACACTCTGATTATATTTATCCTTTCCTTACATTCTTCTAATAATCCTAATTTTTTCACTAAGTGCATCAGTAATCTGATTCCTACATCCTTTTTTAATGTAACTTTAACGGAATCTTTTTTGTATTGTGATCATGTAATATCACTACAAGTCTTCTGTTATGTTACTCACTTTACGCAATGCTCCAACCAGTCAAGCTCAGCTTGGGTCTTCTCCCAGAGCGCTTTCTCCCTGAGCCTGAAGAGTGCGCTGTACTGCCGTGCCCTCAGCTCCTCTTCCCTCAGGAACTGCTGGCTCTGGGCCAGGGAAAGGTGGCTGTGGAGGCGCTGGCTGTACAACTCGCTCAGCTCACTCCACTACAAATCGCATTAATAGAGGAGCCAGACATAAATGTGCGTTCAATACTTTGACATAAACTTGCCTTGCACGGCCTTTAGTGCACATTTGCAATTTGTAACTGTGCTACAGACAGTCTATCCTATAGAAAGTACAATGATACAGTGACGGTATATTGTATGGTAATGTAATAAACACCACAGTACTAAATTATTATACCATGTTCATTTTGCATAGTATTCCAAGATATTTTGAAGAAAACCATGGTACCATCACGATGCATGTTAAAAAAAAAACATCATCATGGTAGGGGAAGAAGGGGGAAGAAGCTCCCCTTAAAATGTGCATTTACCTTTAAATTGTAACATATTTAGAGGGATGATGATGCTTATTAATGGAAGTAATTAGAAACACACACACATGCAAGTTGTCAAACTATTTCACAATATAGTGAGGAATTTAAGTGATTTAGTCCAACAAGCATGCGCACACACACACACACACACACACACACACACACATTTTTCAATAATATAAAATACTAAATCAGCTGCTGTGTTTTGAAAGTGTAGTTGAATAAAATAATATTCTTACATATCCATTTCATTTAAATACAGGCATATAGATATATATTTAATTGCCCATATTTTAATTTAAGATATAGGCCTACCATAAAGACAAGACTATGAATTCAAATGTAATGAATGGAATGATTTCACTTTAGGTTTAATGAATAGGAAAAATGTGAGTCTAACACATGGGATTACTGAATAACCCCATATTAAGTATTAAATTTTGCGCCAATTCTGTTGCCCACAAACACCCTTTATCAAATAGACATTAAAAACTTTAATATTCTACTTATTACAATGTCTCTAAAGACAAAAATTACACCAATTAACCTCAAAACAGTTTTGACTGTTTAAATTTCACAAATGTTGATATTCAAATGAAGTGAAAAATTAAGAAGATTTTATATATGTATATATATATATATATATATATATATGTGTGTGTGTGTGTGTGTGTGTGTGTGTATGTATGTATGTATGTATATATGTATATATATATATATATATATATATATATACACTGCCCTCCAAAAGTTTGGCAACACCCCTGGCAAAGTGTGGTTTTGGACGATATCAGCATAAATCCTTATCATTTTTTGGTGCAAATACTACATTAAAATAACTTGACATTATCACTGAAGACCAGCAATAATAACTTTCATTTTGATTACATAATAATGGCAATATATACATGTCAAAGTCAGACATGCCCTTTTGCCAGCTGTCCGTAAGAAGTGTCCAACCAGTGTGAATCATTTTTGGGCAATCCTTCAGGAGGCTTGGAGTAATATATCAAGTCAATGTTTGAATAAACTGACAGCTCGGATGCCCAGATTATGCAGAGCTGTAATAGCTGCTAATGGTGGATATTCTGATGAATCGAAAATTTTAGTATTTTCTATGTATAAACTGTTTATGTAACAAAATATGTTTTCGTAGTTTGTGTTATCCGTTATCAGTGCAAAATTATCACAAATTAAAAAGGATTCATGCCAATATTGTCCAAAACCCCACTTTCTAGGGCGTTTCCAAAGTTTTGGAGGGCAGTGTATATATAACTGATATTTAATTGATCACCTTGCTTGTGGAGTCAGTGCTCTCACTGCTGTCACTTTGCTCCTCCTGTCCCTTTTCTGTCTGGTCAGTCTGTGCTCTACAATTTGCAGCACACAGTCCCATATCTAAAATAATATATACATATATTAAAATAATAAATTCTTTTAAAAAGATTTTAAATGCCTTTTTCACATTCTTTGAGAGTAATAAACTCTGGAGCACATACCCACTCCATCTTTTTCACCTTTAATCTCTTTTTTAATTGACACTCTTTCTTGTCTGTGGTTTGTCTCTGTGTCTGTATCCAGAGATACACAATCAGACAAAGTTTCCCTTGATTTGGCTCCACAGATGCCCTGTCCAGCAGGTTGTGACTGTCTCAGAGCCCCTTTGTGGTCTGTGATTCGCAGCCAGGCTGCCTCATCATCCATGTGTGTATCTAGAGCACTGATTGTCTTCCTGAGAGCCTCCTCTCTGTGTCTGTGAGTTGCCAGAGCGTTTTGAGCCCACTTTGCATCAGCTGCACTCACAGGACTGCCAGCTTCACCCAGTGTGCCTGAGCTCTGATCCACCTGCTCAGCTCTGCTGGTTCAAAGATGGCAAAGATGGCAGATTTAGGAATCCAAGTACTATCAGACTGATTACAGCTGAGAACGAGTGATGCTAGCATGCATAAAATCACACATAGAAATAGTTGTATAACAGTGTTGTTATTGTTATAAAATTTAAATAAAGCCGAAATAAAGTAAAATAAAATGAAATGAAATATTACATGGAAAACCTAATCTGTCTAGCTACACTATCAGTCAAAGTAATTAAGATTATTAAATGTTTTTGAATGAAATCTCTTATGCTCACCAAAGCTGCATTTATTTGAAAAACAGTATAATACAGTAAAATCAGTATTATTGTGAAGTATTATTACCTTTAAAATATATATATATATATATATATATATATATATATTTAGTGCTGTCAAACGATTAATCGCGATTAATTGCATCCAAAATAAAAGTTTTTCTTTCCATAATATATGTGTGTACTGTGTATATTTATTATGTATATATCAATACGCACACATGCATGTATATATTTAAGAAAAATATGTTATGTTTATATATTAAATGTATTTTTATATGATATAAATTATATGAATATAAATATAATTATATATAATATATCATCATCTCTATATGTTTGTCTTTAAATTTCAATTCATTTGAATTCTACTTGAATTGCAATTCTACATATTGTTTGCTACCAAAAAATTCAGTGGAATTTAATTTGCTAATAATGCTGTAGTTTTTAAATGAATTGCTCAACAAGCACAGTGTGGTGTTTCATGTCCACATACTGTACATTTGGCCACGTAGCCTGCGTCCCAATGTGCATACTATCCATCCTAAATTCTATGTGATATTAGTAATTTTCAATACTATTTAGGGCAGATAGGGTGGATAGTATGCACACTGAGACGCAGGGGTAGTGTCTATTTCTGTGATTTAAATACTTGCTAGCTCAATACTGCCCTCTTGAGGTTGAGAAAAGGTAGAGTGGGCTCTGCAGTGGACTCACACTGTCACACTTTGGTTCTGTCTAGGAAAGACAGACAATTGTTCTTCAGTTGTGTCAGCTACACACATCTGAGCACATCTCTTCTTCTCCTCGGAACTGCCTCTGTTCTGTGTAAGTGCACATTTAGATCTCATTATTGCAACAGCATGAAAGTGGTAATCCTTAAGATGTCTAGGTAAGAATATTTGCTTTTTGCTTTTTCCAGACAACATTCATTTACATACCTGGTACTCCTGTTGCTGTTCTCTCTTGGCCCTGTGGAGCACTTGCCTTTGTTTCTTAATTACTTCATGCATATTCCTTTGCTTCCTCTCGTCCTCTCGCTGTGCTTCTTTCCTAATTTGCAGCACCTTTCTCCTTCTCTCAACGGCCTGGTGATGCATATATTCCCGCAGCTCTTGGATATTATGTCTAGGTTGCCTGTTTGATTTCATTTGGCCTTCATTTTCTTTACCTGCAACTAGTGGTTCTGTTGTGTTTGTAATGTCGCAGTTTTTAGCAAATACGTCTGAGGTGGAATTTTGAGATTGAACTGCTTTGACCGGGTATGAAGAAGCTGCATGGCTTATGAATGTCTTTCCAGATGCTGGAGAATACAAGATTGGAGCTTGAGATCTCCAGGGGCTGGGATGCTTCTTAGATGAATTCTCATCCTTTTTCATTTGGTCTGAACTAAGGTCTCCATTTGTTTGAGCATTCAAAACAACTAATTGTTGAGAAACCTTCCTGTTTGACCAGTCTCTCTGATCTGTAAAGAAAATGCATGCATGAGAAGTGTGCAAATTTAAAAGAATACAAAGATGTTAAATATGATATAAGCATGCATAAGATGCTGAGTCTGATTCTGTGTGCCCACTCAATGCAATTGAATTATGACCTACCCTTAATGCTGACTCTTTCAGCCTGTGAAAAAGCACTGCAAGGTGAGTTCAAAATTAGTTTCACAAGCCCTTGGGCATTCCTCCAGGCGGATATGTACGTAGAATGCTCTGCTGTGGGGTTAGAAAGGAAAAGAAGTGCAAAAAATTGTACCTTTTAGGCGTACAGTAGCTTGTTCCTGACACAGTACATTTAAAGGAATAGTTCATCCAAAAATGAATATTAATTGAACATTTACTCTCAGGCGATCCAAGATGTAGATTTTGGTTCTTCATTTCAACAGATTTTTGATAAATTAAGCATTACATCACTTGCCCACCAATGGATCCTCTGCTAGTGAATGGGTGCCGTCAGAATGATATTTCAATAAAAACATTACAATAATCCACAAGTAATCCTCACAGCTCCAGTCCATCAATTAACTTCTTGTGAAGCAAAAAGATGCATGACAATTAACAGTTAAAATGTCTTAGTGGTGGATTTGTTTCTCACAAACACTTATCCAAAGATTTCTAAATCTATCCAAACTAATCTACATCTTGGAAGGCCTGACGGTAAGAACATTTTTAGCAAATTTTCATTTTTGGGTGAACTATTCTTGTAATTAAAGGGCCAACTTTGTACTTTATCTACCCCTAAAAGGAGCATATTAGTATCTTCCCTTGTGAAAAATAAGTGTGCTTAATTGTATTGAATATGCACCAAATGCTTGTAATTTAAAATATATAATTTATTTTCATCTAATTGTAAATAAAATGCAATTAAGCATCTGAAATATTAAATTCAGTTTGTATTTAGGTACTTCTTGTTCTTTAAATATATTAGTTTCAAATCAAATACTCTTTTTAAAAGTATTTTTAAGTGTAATTCTTTTCACAAGGGTTAGTTTAGTAATCTGTACCATAAAGGTACTACTATGAACCTCTTAGGAGTAAATAAGGTGCAGTAAGATTTCCTTTTCCTTTCAAGAGTACTGATCCAGTGACAAGCTGTTGTATCCCTATAAGGTGAAGTTTTTGTACTTTTTTCTTCTGAGAGTGTAGTTTTAACGCTTAATTGAATTTTTCTATTCTCTTACGTAAGACACTTAGTAGGCCAAGGTGCCTTGAAAGCTCTGAGATATTTTTATTTTATATTCTGGGTCAGGAAGCATTATATTAAATAGTTTCCTCACGGGTCTCACCTCGGAGATCAGATCTTTGGTAGTCGGCATTGGGTGAAAAACAGCTTACAGTGTTTTTCCTCACAGCCAATCTAATTACTCCACCTGTACCCGGTGATGCTTTTGCTTCTAGCAGAAGAGATTACATCAAATTGCATAGTAACTTAATTTAACACAGACTTGCACATAATCTAATTGATATCTGTTACCTCTATATCTTTTTTAACACACGTCCATGCTTTGTAATTGCATATACCATAAAGTTCAGTGACAATGCAGACCTTTGTTTGGCACCCTGCAAATTTTTCTGGTAAGATGTTGTCGATCTTTCTCCCCAGGTGCTGGACTTCGAATTTCTCTCCTCAGTTTCTGTTGCTGGATCTTCATTCGTAGACTGTGTAAGGCTTTGGATGTAGGTAATTTTTTCTTCAAAAGCTCTGAACAAGATAGTGAGTCTAATTTTGGCGAAAGAGTGTCATCTTGTGGAAACTTTTGGCAATGACTCATAGTCTGCAGAACCTGAGCTGTCTGTGATGCGTTCGTTTTGGATTTGTTTGATAAATGCTCTTTGCAAAATCCTTTTTGCACAGATTTATTTGGATCAACTATATTTAAAGAGTCCAGGAGGAAAGGGCATCCTGAATGTAGCACAGCGGATGAGTCACACTCTGACGTGATCCTAACTGGACTGAAAATGAGATTAACACTTCATACAAAAACCCTTCAGGAATAGAAAAATTCTTTAAACATTAATCAAAGTATAAAAATCAAATATTCACCTGTAACAGAATGTATCTAAAGAACTTGAAGCATTCATGTTTGTTTCAAGATGTTTTTTTCCTCGTCTTTGCATGCAGTGTTTCTGAAAAGAAAGCAAATGATAAATTCACACAGATTAAATAAAGTCTAGAATTTATTACAGAATCATAATGTAACTATTACAGACAAAAATATTCTATTAAGTATAATTAACTTTTAAGAATAAATTTATGGATGAGAGATGTCGGTTATTTCCATTTCATATGCTTGCAAGTAGAGTATACTATGTGTTTTATATAATCTTTTCATAGCCTAATGGTTTTGCCTTGTATATATATTTATTTAATAGCCTATTTAGGAGAAAATTAGCTCCATACAGCCATGATATCAAATATAACACTTTCTCTATGGCAATCAGAGTGTGCACTGAATACTCCATAATCATAAGAAATTAGGCATTACTATTTCTTTTAACAACCCCATTTAGCTTGTCCATATAGCCTACTGTAACTGAGATAGCAAATCCTATGTAAACTATAATTTAGGCCTATTATTTATTTGTTCAAATCAGTCACATTCAGATAGCAAGTAGCTTATGTGTATAGACAACATAACATTGCCCAAGTGGTTGATTTTATATTGTTGCCTACAAACTACGTAAATTATTAGACCGAGTTCAACCCAAAGCCCCGAAAACAGCCGCAAGCATAAACACAAAAATTAGAATAACATGTTATTTCATCAAATATATTTAACCAAATTAAGCCATCCTACCCTTAAATTCGCAGGAACACGGTCATTTCAGCGTTCAGAGCTGTCAGTAACTTTGTTTGCATTAAAGCTCCTAGTAACCGACTCAACTCGACAAAGGCAGAGTTATGGACACTGCATGGCGCTAAATGGAGCGCCAAAATTACACAACAACTAGGAGCAGGTTTCTGCAAGACTCGTGTTATGTTAAATATACGTGTTATGTTAAGTATATATATATATATATATATATATTTAACATAACACGAGTCTTGCAGAAATATATACATAGTATACACACACATACACACACACACACACACACACACATACATATTACTTATATAATATATACTTAATATATACTGTGATTTTTTTTAACATGTTAATGGATATGACAGTGACAGTGTATGTGATTTTTCAGGACATGTAGAGAGAAATAAATTTATGAAGTATTGATTTGCATTAGTTGGAAAGCCTATTTGCCATTGCGTTGGATGATAACATGTTTTAAATTGCCAAAAAGCTATGGTAATTGTGACTGGCTCTGTGACTGGCACTCAGTTTGCCCAGGTTCAAGTGATACAGTGTAATTTACTCTACAGGACCTATTGAGCATGCTAAATATAATGAACTGAGTAACAGGCTAATAGGTAAAAATCACATTTCATACTAAAATTAAGTAGTGACTTACTTTCCTTAAGTAGCAACTAGTTTCTGCACATTAGCTATAACATGATGTCTGTGCAAATAGATATTTAAACACCTGTCACATTTTTTATCATCATATTTCTTATTGTGGCATTGTAATTTCAGAGAGGAAAAAAAAATAAAGACATAACTGAAATGCTGGACTCTGCTTATGTCTTGCAGGATGCAGGACAATGCTCCCAATTTCAGGACTGTCCTACATTATGTCAAACTCAATCAGGTTTTAGACAAGGACACAGTACTATAACTGCTGCAATGTCAGTCACTAATGATATCATCACTGCATTGGATGGTAAAAAATCATGTGCTGCACTCTTTATTGATTTATCGAAAGCATTTGATTCTGTGAATCATGATCTTTTGTTGCAAAGGCTTAAATGTGTAGGTTTTAGTGATATAGTGTTTAAGTGGTAGCTACTCTAATTATTTGACTGGAAGGACTCAATGTGTGTCCATAGATAAATATGTTTCTCCTCCTTTTATTGTGAAGAGGTGTTCCTCAAGGATCAGTTTTGGGGCCAATTTTATTTTCTATCTATATAAATAAAATTGATAATGGCGTTGAGCCAGCAAATGTACACTTTTATGCAGATAATAGTTTTATCTACACTATGGCTCCATTTATAAAAGTGGCAATGGAATCTATACAGAATGCTTTTAATTCATTTCAGACTTCTCTTGATAACTTAAAATTAGTGTTGAATGCTAAAAAATACATGATTTTTACACGGTCCAGATTATCATTAAAGTGCCCCTATTATAGGTTAAGAAAGGTTCATATTTTGGTTTTGGGAGTCCCCAACAACAGGTTGACATGCATGCAAGGTCAAAAAACACTTTAATTTTCTTATAATATGCATTTATTTTTTACCTTATTTGCTCAACGACTCCCAAACGATTCGCTGAACGATTCATTTTTCCAAACCCCTCCGTTACCGGGGAAACAGATATTTTTAACGCTGCAAAAGCCGCACCTAGTGGCAAAGAATGAATTTGCGTTTTCATTCAGACCAACGCGAAAATCAAGTTTTCCCAGGTCTGCGCGCGCAACAAGTGGGCGGGCAATATGCTAATGTTTCATGTTGATGTCAACATGAAACGGCTTGGGATTCGTTTTAAAATCGACTAGTTTCAATGAATGAGTCAACTCTTTCTTTTGAGAGACAATAACATTATACACGGTGTGCTTTCAGATTTAAAACTTTACTTTTAAACGTTAAAACTTGTGTTACACACTGCATGACAGGTACATTTCAAAAATCCATAATAGAGGCACTTTAAATGATTTTATGATTAAAACTTTAAATGGTATACAGCTTGAAAGGGCTGCATCTTATAAATATCTTGGTATCTGGCTCGATGATAAGCTGACTTACAGCTCTTATCAATAGCCTTTTAAAAAAATTGAGACCAACGTTAGGTTTTTACTTTCGTTTAAAAAAATGTTTCTCCTTTGTTGCTCGAAAACGTTTAGTAGAAAGCACTCTTCTATCAGTATTAGACTATGGTGATATAATTCATATGCATGCACCTTTGAATGTTTTGAAAAAACTGAATGTAGTTTATCATGCTGCTTTACGAATTGTTACTGGTACAAGTGTCTGCACACATCACTGTAATTTATATGAAACGACAAAATGGACTTCATTGTGCTTAAGGAGAAAAAACATGTTAATTTTTATTTTAAAAGCTTTGGTGGGTAAATTACCACAGTATATATCTAGTTTGTTGACATACTGCACAAATATTTATAATACCAGATCAACAGATAAACTCTTACTTAAGGTGCCCTATTTTTCATACAGAGATAGGTCATCTGCTTTTTCTAATTATGCTCCATATGTATACAACAAGCTTCAAGGTACATTACATATGCAATTTGTACCATCTCTTGCTGTATTTAAAAATATTTTAAAGTCTGTTTATATAGAACAGTGTACATGTTTTAATAACTGATTAGGATTTGTTTTGTTTTTAGAAAATTGCGTTTTGTGTTTGTTCATTGTGTGATGATATGTATTTCTTTGTAACTTTGTCCTTTGCTTCCTATCCTGACCAGGATTTTGCCTAGTGTATTTTGGTCTTGGTTGACTAGATGTGTTATGCACACTAGTGATGCTGCTATATGGACTTGCTACTGCCAGTAGATAAACAGACACGCTGTTGTGAACATGTAAGATATGCTGGTGATGCATAAATAGACATATAAATCCCAAATCAGATCTAGACAGGTGGAGCTGGGGAGGGGGAGGTTTTCAGAGGAACTGCAGGACCAGCAAACACTAAACCAGACTATTTCAGACTATCTCTCTCTCTCTAATATATATATATATATGTCAATGAACTGCCTGCTACTTCAAATGTAATGTAGTGAACTTTATTAGAAAGTAGTGGAGAGCACTGATGAACAGGACCTGTTCTCGTAGCTGCCTGCTGGCTGGCACATGGAATTGGACTGGAGGGAATCCCAAGAAAGACTGCTCTATTCCCCCTGGGGAATTCTAAATGGAGTGGCATTCATCCATTCATTTCAGACGAAGGGCCCCAGGCAACATTATGTTGCTTTGGTTTATCCCAGAATCATTGGTTA
>JAFVLL020024988.1:0-84948 GCA_021397915.2 Tor tambroides | reverse complement strand
GGCCACGGAGCCCTCTGATCCGCCATGGCCTCCCGAGTCTCCTGTCCCGCCATGGCCTCCCGAGTCTCCTGTCCCGCCATGGCCTCCCGAGTCTCCTGTCCCGCCATGGCTCCCTGAGTCTCCTGTCCCGCCATGGCCTCCCGAGTCCCCGGATCCGCCATGGCCTCCCGAGTCTCCTGTCCCGCCATGGCTCCCTGAGTCTCCTGTCCCGCCATGGCCTCCCAAGTCCCCGGATCCGCCATGGCCTCCCGAGTCCCCTGATCCGCCCTGGAGACTTCCCTGGTCTCCTCCCTGTCCTGGCTCTGCTCCAGCCTCCAGGTCACCCGCCCCCCCTCCCCGATGTGTATGTTACGGTGCGGGACGCACCTTCCGGGAGGGGGGCGATATCTGTCACGTGTCAGTTTCCTTTTAGTTCCGTTTTGTCCATATTTGGTTTTTCCTGTTCTTGTTTCCTTTCATTAGCTAATCATCGTTTAGTCTTTTCACCTGTTTCATTAATCATCTCGTTTACTCCTTTGTTCCTGTTTCTTTATAAGCATTCAGTTTTGTTCTACCATTCGTCGAGTCTTAAAGTAATGTTAGGTTTATGCTGTATTCTTTGTTATTGATTTCACTTATATTATTAAAGAACCTGTTTATTCTGAATCCCTCGTCGTCCTTACTTCCTGGATCAGCAACCCGTTACAACAACTCTGCTAATCTTAAGTATTTAATTTAGTATTTATATGGTTAAAGAGCCTGCATAATGCATGTCATGTAACACAAAACCCATGCCAAACAAATATGCAATTGACCTGTGCAATGATAAAATCTTATGTTTTGTTGCTATTTGTTTTGTTGAAGGTGTTCTTTTGCACCTCTTGCACCTTTTTTAAAGTGTTTAAAAAAAAAAAAAAAGCGGTTTTCAAGAAAAAAAGAAGCTTATTTTGATTTAGTTATTGCATTTTATATTATTGAATGGAGTAGAATTTTTAAAATATAGTCAGTGAAGGCTCATTGTTCACTGCATGACAAAGCTTGCTGAGTCACGTCTCTTCTGAGAAGACTGAAGCATAATATACTATACAATAAACCTCAGGTAAACCCAAAATGTCAGCACAAGGTAATCAACAAACCACAATTTGAATGTGATCGGCTATATGGATGTGATTCTAATAGCACTGGCTATGCCTGACTGAAGACAATGACTCACATTAATCAAACAAGTCGCAATATTCTCCCAAAATACCGTCATGCATCAAACTGCCTTCAAAAACATCTAGATACCATTTATAATACATGCACCTCAGACAATCCCACAAACACACACACACACACACACACACACACACACACACACACTTTTTGCCAAAACAAATCTTCTGGAGCTAGCATGCACTTCAAATGATATGGATTATTGGCAATAGTTTCACCAGAAATCATTAGTTCATAAATATCATAGCCCAAAAGCATCTCTTGTTGTTTTCTGTCACATGTTCACAAACACAAGGTTTGTTGAGTAATGCAACAGTGGCAGGCTAAATTACCCTGCATGATGTCACACCACTTGTTCCAGAAAGACAATAGTCTTATCAGATCTAAGGATGAAATAACCTGACAACACCAGTAAAACAAGATAAGACTGCAAAACCTAATTCACGCTTACATGCATTACATAACCTGTATATATGCATAAGCCACACTTCTATGAATTTCACTGCAAAATATCAACCATATAAACCAAGTGGCATTTGCTGACAAATGCTGCTAAAGCTTTTCTCAGAAGTAATTTCACTATTCTGAGCCATTTTACAGTTTATCTATCTATTCCTCAAAGAAAGTTACTTTCAAGTTCACACAGGCATACTGTAAATGGAAAATGATGAAGAAAATTTGGAGAAAGCATCTAAATTTAACAGGAAAATTTTATTGGTGATGGCAACTTTTATGAATGCTCTACAAACGAATACCTCAGAGAATAAAATGTCAAATGGCAATGCTTTCCAAACATACAGTCCTGCACAAACCAGTCAATACACAGTGATATTTATCACACACTCAGGTCTTTGTTTGTGTGCCAGTATTGTCGTGTTCCTTCATTCTAAGAAATGAAAGCCAGTTCAAAAATTCCTCTAAGGCCGTGTGGCGTCTCACCAGCTCACCAGCTCAAACCTGTGTCTCTAACAGAACACAGTCTGTGTGTTTTAGGGGAAGAAATCAATCTTTCTGAACATTTCAGAAAATTACAATATTCTCAACATTTAAATTCCTGAGTTTGAATTTTCATTTGAAAACATTTATTTCATGTCATTGAAATTCATTTGAATTTAATTTGAAACACCCAGCAAGATGTTGAACTGGAATTTGAACAAAAATAAATAAAAAATAATCTAATCAAATAAAATGCACCATTTTAAAGATTTTGGGGTAAATTAATAAATTTTGGGTAATGAGTCCTGATTTCCTTAATGTTAATATGAATTGAATTTAGCAAATATAATTGAATAAAAATTCTAGAGGTCGCACATTGCAACCATCCATTTTAATTTATTTCTTTAAACAATTCTGTTTGCAACACTGTAAAAGTTGCGCAGAATTTACTTCGAAACAAATTTCACTCAAAAATTGCTAGTAAATTTCATAAAAACTTACAAAGGAATGGCAAGCAACACATTGAATTAAAGGTTCTGAGGTTAGAATAGCTAAAATAGAATTTTCTTGTAAAATATACTCCAATAATTTCATAGATAAAATCATTTTTACAACATAAATTATTTCAAATTCAACACAATTCTGAATGGCACACAACTTAACTATTTTATTTGGTCCATGGTTAAAAAGCCTGTGTAATGCATGTCATGTAATGCAAAACCCATGCAATGCAAATATGCAATTAAAGCCTACCTTAACGTTACAGAGGCCTGCATACAGGATAACCAGCAGTGGCAGACAGGATGGCATGATGGCCTCTCACTAAGAGAGAGCTGCTGGATGGGTGAACGGGCTAACTAACCGGTGGTATGTGAGTGATCAGATACAAACTAGTCCCTCCACCACTGTTAAAACTATTAGTAATGGTCTTGTCTCTCTCTCTTTCACTCTCTCCCTTGTTCTCCAAACTTCCTCCACACACTCCTCCCATCTGACATCGATACTCTTCTACCTGACACCTGGCATACGGCTGCGGGAGAGCAGTGACTCGGGTGTGTACGTGTGTGTGTGTGTGTGAGAGAGTGTGTACCTGGACTCCGCTGTCTGCTGTGGTGGTGATGTTGATATTGCCGTGGTCAGGAGGACGCAGTTGGACCAGGTAGCTCTTATCACATCCAGGTGATGCCAACCAGTGGAGTGAGAAAGCACGAGGTGACACGCTTATCACTCGCAAACCCTCAGGACTGGCAGGGACTGAAACACACAGATTTTGGTTTTGCACAATAAAAAAACATGCAAATGCATGCATACAGTATCATTTATAGGCAGACATTTACTAAAAGTTGAATTCAAATCAGTACAGTTTGATTAAATTAAAGTTAGTTCAGTTCAGTTCAGTTTCACTCAATCAATCAACCAAACATTATTTATATAGCACCTTTTAAACAAGTATAATGCAATTCAAAGTGCTTTACAGTGTAAACAAGCAAGTGACACACAATACAAGCAATGCAAATAACACTAAACCAGATTAAAATTAAACAGTAAAAATGTTACAATAGAATAAAATAAAAACGATTAACAATGAAATGTTGATAATATGCAAAAGTAGTTAAAAAATGTTAATAAATTGTTTGATTCATTTCAGTTTGGTTCAATTCAATTCAATTTGATTCAGCTCAGAATGGTTCAGTTTAATTCAGTGCAGTTGACCCAAACCAAACTTAACTAATTAACCAAACTAACTAACTGAATAATTCAATTCATTTCACTAAAACTATTAAAAAAAATCATTTTCATACAATAAAATATATATACACGCACAATATATATACATACACACCTATAAAACCCCTTAAACTTATTTTATTTATGATTTTTTTTCTTATTTTCATTTAAAGTACTAAAACAACTAAAACTAAATAAACTAAAATTAATAAATAAAATTAGTAATAAAATTAATAATAAAATTAGTAACCTTTCACTAAAATTAAAGTGAAAACTCAATAAAAAATATTGAATTAAAAATATTAACAAAACTATAACAGGATACTAAATTAACCCTGGATCAATTTACTGAATTTACATTTCATTTACAGTTAAAGGGTTACTCCACCCCAAAATGAAAATTTTGTCATTAATCACTTACACCCATGTCGTTCCAAACCCATACAAGCTTCGCTCGTCTTCAGAACACAAATGAAGATATTTTTGATGCATTCTGACAGCTCTCTGACCATCCCATAGACAGCAATGTAATTAACATGATCAACGTCCAGAAACGTAATGACAAAATTTTCATTTTGGGGTGGAGTAATCCTTTAAGGTTCAGTTTGGTGCAATACAGCTCAGTTCAGTTCAATTCATTTAAGATTTGTTCAGTTCAATGCAACGAGAATCAGTTTGGTTCAATTCAAGCTTTAATTGACAATACAAACTGTTTTAAAACAGTTTTACAGAAACTAGTACCTTCAGTTGTGCAAAGTGCATTGTAGGTAACAGTCTAACCTGTATGTATGGTGATTGTGGTGGCGGTTCCACTGATGTTGTTTCTGAAGCACTGTACAGTGGTGTTGTATGAGCAGCCGTTCCACAGGCTGCTGACAGTGACCTCCTGCAAGTGTGGACTCACATCTAATGTCCTGATATGAGAGTTGTTACTGACGGTCACTCTATAAAAATCAACATGACCAGTGGCTGGTTCCCATGACACCGTGGCGGACGTCCCATTGACGTGAGACACGGAGAGTGAACATACACCTGCTGGCCCTGGAATAAAAAATTAGTTGAGAAAAACATCAAGAATGACCTTAAAGGGATAGTTGAAAAAATGAAAATGAAGAATTTTTGTCATCATTTACTCAACCTCAAGGTGTTCCAAACCTGCATGAGTTTCTTTCTTCTGTTGAGAACAAAATATATTTAGAAGAATGATCATAACCTGTTGACAGTTGACGGTAGCCATTGAATTTCTTAGCATTTTTTCCATACTATGAAATCAATGGCTACCATCAACTATTTGGTTACCAACATTTTTGAAAAATATCTTCTTTTGTGCTCAACAGAAGCAAAAAACTCATACAGGTTTGGAACAACACAAGGGTGAGTAAATGACAGAATTTTTCATTTTTGGGTGAGCTATCCCTTTAATTGTTAATGTGTTTGTATACTGTATTTTTCATATCTGTATTTGTCAATGATACCAGTAGTAGAAAGCATCACTAAGAACAGAATCAAGGGCCATTTGTTCAGAAATATTGACTGGGAGATTCTTACTAGTAGAGATGTTTTGGGATGTGGTTTGGCTGAAATCTGACCCCAGGAAGGACTGGATCTCAAACCTGTAATCACTTCCTGGGGTCAGGTCATGAATCCTGACACTGTTGCTATGAAGATCAACCTGGTGCTGCAGAGGGAGGTCACCCACAAGGCCATATCGAAGCTAAAGAGGATTGAATGAGAAGAAAGCAAGTAAGCTACAAAAATAAAATAAGCAAGAATGCAAGTGACAGCAAAACATTTATAATATTACAAAGGATTTCTTTTTCAAAAACTGTTTTTAATTTTCTATTCATCAAAGAATCCTAAAATAAAGTCTCACAGTTTGCACAAAAATATAAAGCAGCATGACTGTTTTCAACATTGATAATAATAATAAATGTTTCTTGAGCAGCAAATCAGCATATTAGAATGATTTCTGAAGGATCATGTGACACTGAAGACTGGAGTAATGATGCTGAAAATTTAGCTTTGAATAACAGAAATAAATCATATTTTAAAATATATTTAAATAGAAAATAGTTCATTTAAATTGTAAATATATTTCACAATATTGATGTTTTTACTGTATTTTTAAACAGCCTTGGTGAGCATGAGAGACTTCTTTCAAAAACATGAACAAATCTTACCAACCTCAAACCTCTGAATAGTAGTTTGAATAAAATGACAAATAAAAAAAAACAAAAAACGATGTTAGTAGCTCAAGCAATAAAGATGTGAGATGCTGGCAAGGCCAATCTAGAATAGAGGTGACAATGGAAGTGGGAAGATCATTACCACTGCCCTTGGAAAAGTCACTTTGGCTCATTTTATTCTAGGGGTTTTACGTTGCACAAAAAGCATTTTTACATCATACACTCAAATACCTTCCTTCTCTTTGTAAGGTATAATGAAGGATTGGCATTCATGTATTATGAGAAAGGCAGAAACCCGAGCACATGGGGCTACAGGGTGTTGCTAGGCTACATTTCAGCTGAGATGGTCAGTATGAAAGTTTTAACAGGTGTGCAAAGGCCCTAACACTAGTCTCGTCATGCTTATAATACACACAGACTTATAATAACTCATTCCATATAACGGCTTCAATTCATTTCTATTCAACTGTTAAATCAAGTAAACAAACAAGCAAAAATCTAATGTTAAAATGCACTATCATATGCAATGACTAAATCCCTACAGTATGTGGATCTCGATGCTGATTGGATGATCAAAAAGTCACCCTACCCTGAAACCATCCACTTTGCCCGGTGGGTATGTCCACATGACATATATGCTGCTCACTTCCTGTTCAATGAAAGTGAGGTCGTCAGGAGGTTCTGGAACTGAAGTATAAAAAAGACCATTTTGAGAGCATGTGTGTGAGTTTACAGCTCTGTTCCAAATTCTAGTGAGCTGCCTACATAGACGGCATTTAAGACATATCTCAGGCTGTTCCAAAATCACACAGAATAATTTTAACTAAATAGGCTGTCAGGACATTTGTCTTTAACATGGTCCTAAATTAAAAGTGTCCATCATCATGTCTATATTTTATCTAATGGCTATTTCAAGTGCAACATTGCACATATCATTAACAGGGAATCCAATCCCAGAATGCACTGCAATAAGCTCAGTGGGGGGAAAAAAAAGTATGAAATGTTGATTTTTTTTTCTTAAATTGATACTTTTATTCAGCAAGGATGCATTTAATTGATCTAAAGTGACAGTCTACTTCAAATACATGATTTTTGTTAATATTAAGCAGCAGAGCTGATATTAACACTGATAATAATAAATAATGTTATTAAAGACTGGCATAATGATGCTGAAAATTCAGTTTTGCCATCACAGGAAATAAGAAAATATTAAAGATATATTTAAATAGAAAACAGTTATATTAAATTGTAATAATATTTCACAATATTACACTTTTTGCTGTATTTTCATCAAATAAATGCAGCTTTGGTGAGCAGAACAGTAAATCATCGGAACAATTTGAAACTTTTGATCAGTGGTGTACATTTATTCAATACCTAAAACTATTCAGAAATATATCAGTGAAATTAAAATGAATGATTTTACTCAATATTTGAATGTATTTTTATGTTTAGCATATCGAGTAAGTTTAGTGGCATGCTAACATTAAATTTGACTGAATTGTCTTCAAATGAAGAGCACTATTTGTTTGGTGTATATAAGTAGATGCAAATGGAGATGCTACCTAAGTGAAGTGTTCCAAATGAGTCATTTATAAGGTTCGGTTTCAGCTAGCATGCTGCTTTGGAAGGCAGCTGTCTATGTAGGCAGTACAGCAAGGCACTAAGTTTTGGAATAGAGCTAATACGTGGATTTGTGTGAGACTGTAAGTTTATGTGTAGTCACACTCACATGTGTTAGCATTTACAGCAGCAGGTAAACTTCGTCTGTCTCCGCTGACACTGCTCACTTCAACAGTATACACACTTCCAGGCAACAGGTTGTCAAAGCGGTATGTTCTAAAAAGAGAGAAAGCCACAGTTCAAACCTCTGTCATATTAAGAAGGAATCTTTAGGGCAGATAACTGATCTAAATCTGCACCTGTCATCAGACGCACTTTGACTGGTCTGCAGGATAAAGGTTGAGTTTCGGATGGACAGGATGAATGAGTCACAGACCCCCTGGCCAGCCCTCCAGCGCACGCTGAGAGACGCCGATGTCCTCTGCACTGGCAACAAGGTGACTGAACTGGGAGCTACAAAACACTCGAGGCAATTAAACACAAAGTTATCATTTGAAAGTTATAACAAGCTCCTATGCTCATGAAACACACAAAACTGTGATTTCCAGAAATTCCATAGAAATTTATTTATTTTTCTTTAGTTATGCTCATCACAAGCTGACAAAAAATTGCTCATCAAAAACGTAATTCTATTTCAGTAACAAGTAAACGGCAAGTTTAAATGTGTTGGGTCAGGGTTATTTAATGTTTTGAAAAAAGTCTCTTATGCTCACCATGGCTGCATTTATTTGAGCAAAAATACAGTAATAACAGTAATACTGTGAAATATTATTATAATTTAAAATAGCTGTTTTCTATTTGAATATATTTTAAAATGTAATTTATTACTGTGATGCAATCTGAATTTTCATCATCATTACTCCGGTCTTCAGTGATCCTTCAGAAATCATTCTAATATGCTGATTTGCTGCTCAAGAAACATTTCTTACTATAATCAATGTTGAAAACAGTTGTGATGCTTAATATTTTTCTGTGTGGAAATTTCAGAATTTACTAAATTACTGTCAATTTTGATCAATTTAATAGATCCTCTGTAAATAAAAGTATTTTATATTATATTATATTAATTTATAAAATAAAATTAAAAAAAGAAAAAAAAGAAAGAAAATCTCACTGACCCCAAACTTGAATGGCAGCCTAAGTTGAGCTTGTGTGAATGAATGTGCGTACCAGCTCTTATGGTGATAATCACAGCCAGACTGTCTCTGAAAAACTCCTTCTCGGTTCGGACTGAAAAGTTGCATAGCTTTCCAGCAATCACGTCTTTAAAAATTGCTCTGGTGTCGACTACCTTCTGCACCTATAAAGACACACACAACAAAGTAGTAAACAAACTATTTTCCCCTTCTTTGAGTATCTATTATTTAAGGACAGCATAAAATATTGACTTCAAAATCTTCTGTGTACTGTTTCACTTCAGTTTCATAAAAATGATGTTGGGGATCCCATTGATGGTGGAATGGGATCAGGAAATGTATTTCTTTCATCAGCTGTTATCATTTATAGTATGTAAAAGAAGAAACACAGACATCATACACAGGATGTGTACTCACACACAGGATCGTACCATGAGAGTATCGGCGCAGTTCATACACAGCGCCTCATAATGATGACCGCCTCCCTCAGCCCTGTCCCACAGGAGCTCTATGGAGCTATCAGTCACAACACCAGCATGCAAATGAGTGGGAGGAGCCAAACCTGTCAATAAATAAACAAATTCAACACTTCACTAGTTGAGTCCCAGGGACTCTATGACTGTGTTCGGAATAGCATACTTGAATATGCACTAAATAATTGTTATTTTCAAGATTATATCTGAACTCAATTTGCTGCAATAAATAAGTTAATGTAATGAGATCATATGACAATGTAGGGTTATTATTTTTTTTCCTAACAATGAAAATTTGACTGTGCAGTATAGAATAATCAGTATGCTAGTATTTCAGTTGTGCATACACTACCGGTCAAAACATTAAAGAATTTTTTAATGTTTATGAAAGAAGTCTCTTATGCTCAAAAAGGCTGCATTTATTTGATCAAAAATACAGTAAAACAGAAACATTATGAAATGTAATTGCAATTCAAAATAAATATTTTCTACTGGAATATATTAGAAAATGTATTTTATTTTTAGAATTTTAGAATTTCTTCAGTGTCACATGATCCTTTAGAAATCATTCTGATATGCTGATTTGGTGCTTAAGAAACATTAATTATTATTATCAATGTTGCAAACAGTTGTGTTGCTTAATATGTTTGTGGAACCAATGATTCTTTTTTTTTAGGCTTCTTTAATAGAAAGTTCAAAAGAACAGCACTTATTTGAAACAGAAATCTTTTGCAACATTATAAATGCTTTTACTGTCACTTTTGACTGTCAAAACTGTTTTCACCAAATCAGCATATTAGAATGATATCTGAAGGATATCATGTGACACTGAAGACTGGAGTAATGATGCTGAAAATTCAGCTTTGCATCACATGAATATATTACATTTTAAAATATATTCAGATACATAAATTGCAACAATATTTCACTATTTTCCTGTTTTTACAGTATTTTTGGTCAAATACATACTTTTGACCAGTATAGTACTTTTTTCAGCAGTAAGAGTAAAAGTTTCTTAAATGTTTTCTCACAGGTCCTCACAGGTGGCAGAGCAAAGCCTTCACTGCTCGTGTCTCTGCTGGTCACAAACACATTAAAGTCATACTGAGTCCCTGGACTCAGGTTGTCGACTAACAGTTTGGTGCTGTCTTTGGACACTGGCGTCCAGGATCGATTTTTCTGGTAAGTAATGGTGATGCCGTCATAAATGCTGTTTCTGGGCATCTGTACAAAGAGCTCCACAGAGTGTGTGCCAACTGTGTATGGGACAGCTATCTGGATACTATCAGGTTCTGAAAGAAGAATCAAAAATACATTTTGTAGATTGAGAAAGAGGAATCGTGGGGGAAATGGAAGATAAAAACAGAAATGAATCATACTTAGAGTCTGTTGTATGGTTGTCACTACGCTCATGTTTCTGCCCTTCACTGCAGCCACTCCTACTTCATATGTCCCACCTGGTTTGAGCTGTGTAAGAGAGATGCAGGTGGAACCATTTACCCAGAATTCTCTAGTTTGAGCCTGATTTGTCTGTGGGCGGAGTTGGATATAATATTCCTTAACTTCATCATCCAATGAAGGCCACCAGCACACAGTCATGTTCTCCAGGCCCACAGCATCAACTGATACCCCACGTGGAGGACTAACCTCTGAAACACACAAACATCCATACACAAAACTTCTATGTAGATCTCAATAACTGGGCAAGAGAAAACCCAAATGATTAAAAGCAAATTGAGGGGGGAATTCACTAAGAATTCATTTATGAGCATCTGCTTATTTGCATGCATTGTCTACATTGTTTTAGCACCACATTCAGTATTAAAAAAAAAAATAAATTATGTAATTACGCTAATTAATATAGCAAAGTGCTGATCATAATTTGGATGGGTAATTAGCACATGGTATAAATTAAATTTGCCAAATCTAGGGATGCACCATTTTTTTTTATTTATTTTTTTTATTTTCAGCTGATACTGATAAATGGCTAAGATTAAAATTCTATACAATTTTGTCTAAATAAATTAAAAATAAAATTCTGCAAATAAATTGTTTTTCAAGTGAACTATGGCATTACAACATTGAAATGTACCATGTAAAAATTTAGATTTTTTAATAATTTATATTATTACATTCATTACATTGTTTTATAGTATTAATATGCTATAATAATGTTATAATTATGTAATTATTATTATTATTATTATTATTATTATTTTACATTTTAGTTTTTTTTACGTTTTAGAAAGTTTTTTTTAATGGTTATGTGAACATTAAAGTCCGTGTAAAGTCAGTTCTGAGAATTGTTTGTAAACACATTATAAATATTAGAAATGCATTGCTGAAACATGTTACAAAGACTGTGAACTATGTAGTACTTAATTGTGGAGTTAGACCATTAAACATTAAACTAATAATCCCCATCCACTTGATTGGCTCTATGACTCTCTCTCCTCTCCACCTGTAGCTGGTGTGTGGTGAGCGCACTGGCGCCGATGTCCTGTGGCTGCCGTCGCATCATCCAAGTGGATGCTGCACACTGGTGGTGGTTGAGGAGAGACCCCCTACTTGATTGTAAAGCGCTTTGGGTGTATTGCAATACACAATAAAGCGCTATATAAATGCATCATTCATTCATTCATTCATTCAACAGTTTTTCACCATTTTCATGATCAGGATTTTTTGGGCGGGGCTAAATCAGGACTCGATGACGCAATCGAGCCACCAAGCATGGCCCCTCCTCCAACACTATATAAGACGTGTGTTCGACTTGAAGCAGTGCTGCAGACCGATCTGGTGTGTAACATCAAAGTACAGTGAGAGCTACAGAGAGCAGACGCTGATGCTTTCGAATCGCTCTCGCGGTACTTTGATGTCATACACTAATTGTTCTGCAGCGCTGCTTAGAGTCGAACACACCTAATAACTAGAGCGCATTAGCTTTAGTGGTTCACGGCTTAATCGCGAGTTACTGTCATTACAGTTAGTTACTACAGCCCACTTGTTAGCTAGCTATGCCTTCGTCACGTAAATGCATAATACCTGGTTGCGATCATTTACAAAACAGCTCGTTCCCGCGAGTGGGTGTGGTTTCAGCGCCACCAGTGGACACGCCCCCAGCGTTTGAGAGCAGAGAATACGCCTTATTTTTTCAAGATTTTGATACCTTATTTTATTTACTTGGCGGGTTTTTTTAGCATTCAAATTTGGCTGGGTGGTTAATAACACATTTTTCTGTGGTGTGACAAACTCAGAAAACACATTTAATATTGACTTTACATGGACTTTAAAGGAACATTGTATTTTTATCATTTTGCAAACATTATGGGAATGTTACATTTGAACTTTCTCTGAACATTCTGAAACAAGTTGTAAAATTTAAAAATGTAAAAATTGTAAATTTTTTTGAAAAAAACAAAACAGTTTCCATGAATGATGTATAAATAATGTTTTTGTGCTAATGTTTTGAGAACATTAATACTTAGAATGAATGTCCCATTAACATTACTGCAAGATCGTTTGTTCACAACTAGGGGAGAACCTTGCTAGAACATTAGCCAAAGTTCTGAGAATATTTCCTGTTGGGATGTTGATAAGAAATATGGTTTTAGACAGAAATACTGCACGTAAAAGTGATTTCACACCTCAATAATTCCTAGACACTTAATGTGTTACAAAATATACCTGTGACAACAGTCACGGACAGACTGTCAGAGCTTTCCACACCTTGAGCTGTGACAGACACAACTGTGATCTTATGAGCACGATACGCCTTCAACCCACCAATCACAGCGCTCTGATTCGTCCTGTCCAAGCGAATGACATGGCCTCTGCCAGAGGTTAGATCCACCCAGTGCAAGATGAAGTGCTCAAACCGAGCATTATGGGTAGAATCAGGGGCAGTCCAACACAGTGCAATCTGACTGGATGTGACAGCTGTCACTGTGAGATTCTGAGGAGGATTTGGCTCTGCAACATTACAAAAACAGTTTATTTTTAGGTAAACTATTCCTTCAATGTGTGTTGGTACTATAGACGTAGAGACTTACTTGTACTGGCAATGAAAATGGGTCCAAGTGTTTGAGACGCCCCACTGGGGCGCATAAGAACCAGTGAGAAATGATAGATGTGTCCAGGAGAGAGACCTTGAACTCTCACTGTGTCTTGAGTGTTTGTGAGTACCAAATGCGAGACGGTTTCAACCTTTGATTTATCTTCTGATTGTAGAGCAAGCGTAAAACCAGCAGATAAATCCAGGTGAGATTCATTAGACCAGATAAATACTGCTTCTGTCTCACACACACTCTCCGGATACAGCAATTCACTGTTGCTCTGCAACACTGTAACAGAGACACACAGTTAATCTAAAAGAAACACTCAAATGAAATCTTACGATCTCAAATATTTCTGTTAGACAGCAATTCAAATAAATACAGAGAAAATGGAGAATAAGAGCCTCCAAATGGTACATGTGGACCACTGGTCACTGATCTGTGAAAGTACACAAAACCATGGGGTCTCCCATATGTGATTTTAATTTTAAGAAGTGTCCTTACAAGTGGCCTCTTTTGTGCAGACATCACAGTGTACTATTTCCCAGCAGTCCATGCTGCAAAATACAGACTCAGCCTCTGAAGTTGCCATTTTGGTCTACTGCTTCTTAATTTTTTCTCAGAAATACTATGGAAGACAATGGCTACCAGTGTTCTTCAAAATATCATATTTTATGTTCACAGTTTAAGTTTTAGTAATTTTATTATGATGTCCTTTTATTGTTTTTTTTTTTGTTCTTGTTTTTTGTTTGTACTTTATATTAATTTAGCTTTATTTTCATTTCAGTTTTAGTAATTTTAATACTTAAACTTCTAATTTTCATTTAAGGTTTTATTTTCAAGTTTTCTTCTAATATCTATATTTTATTTTATTTCAGCTTCATTTTAATTAATGGATTTTTATATATAGTTTTATGCCTCTATATTTTTATTGTATGTCAATATTTGAGTCTACTTTAAATTTTTCTAATCACATTTAGGATAAATATCTGAGACAAATGTCATACTTTAAAAAGTGAGAGCGATAAAATAGTACCTCTGAGCAATACAGTATTCCTCAGGCCATTTCTCTGAAAATGCTCAGTCCAGACGCACAGCTTGATTTATCAAAACAGGACATATTCCTGGACCAACATGCTTTGTTGGTCCAGGAACAACATTCCTATCAACCCAATTAATCCTGACTCCAACCCAACATCTTTTTCCAGGAACAACAGTAGATGTTGATCGAGGAACATGTCCTGCTTGTGTAAATCATATCCCCCTTATCGCAGTAAGAGTAACTACACTCTATATCTCTCTCCTTCACTTACACTCTTCTTGACATATGTAGGGGAGCTGCAGGTCACAGAGGAAAGCAGTGAAGAAGTATCCCGCTCCTGTCGCATTCCTCTGCATCGCAACACAGCCCATTTGATTGGGTGGAAGCAATGATGTCATTTCAATATTTAAGTTGTAGGTAGAACCATCAGACCAGCGGAAGTCACCTTCTGTCTGTGGATATTAAAAACACAGGCTAAATGAAATACTAGCATAGCACATACTGCACACTATTTTTAAAAGTTTCAGTATGCAAAAAAAAATAAATAAATAAAAAATAAAAAATTCAATGTGTGCAACAGTCTTGGAAGTAAAAATCCCATTAATTTTCTTCACATGTGTTTGCCACGTACCTCACGGTCATTCAAAGCTGTCCACAACAGGAGAAGATGGTTATAGGACTCTAAGAAAGATATGATGGATAAAAATTCTGCATCTGTCTTAAGGTTGGCCAGATGTGACCCTGGGGTTGATCTTTCACATGCTTGCTTTGCTTCAGACCATGACATGAATCTTGGGTTTACCTTATAACAGCTCCATCCCACAGCAAGCCAGCCAATGGGACACTGACCTGCAGGAGGAAGTTACAACATCAGTGTTTACACGTGTCTTCACATATTTTAGCATACTTTTCATCTTCTTGAAATGTTTGTCGTTCCAAATCAGTATGACTGACACTTTTTTATAGAACAAAAGTGAATGATGGTTTATTTAATCAAATATAATATTATATGGTCCGGTATGGTATGGTATTATAAAATTAAAAAATATATTCATAATGACCATGAAGAAAGTAGTCCATATAATTTTTTATTTTGATTTAGCTTTATTCATTATATTTTCCGTTTTAATTTGAATTTGAGTTTTCTTTTAATAATGTTATGTGCTTTTGTAAATTTTTTCATGAATAAATTTTATTAAAATTTGTTTCTAAATGTATATTTAGATTTAATTAAATTTTATTTCAGTTTTTGTCATTTTTGTTACCAAGGCAACATTTCAAGTTTTTCATCTAATATTTATAGTTTATTTTATTTTAATTTAATTTTTTTGTTTGTTTTAGTTTTAGACCCTGTCAGTGTGTACATGTCTTTATTGTGATATGTAGTATTATATTGTCTCAAAAATGACCAATAAGCACCAAAAAAGTCCTCTGACTTGGAATCAGTTCTTTGTTTTTGTGTGAGAAACAGTCTGAAAGAAAATTATTCACTAAAGATCTCAAATCTCGTGAGAGTTTAATTCATAAAGCTTGTAATTTTCTAAATAACTGGACAATAAAAAGTATTTTGCATTAAGCCCAATAAAAGCCTTTTTGGTTCTAGTTAATTTTAGTTTTAAGACATTTACCTTTACATATTTAGCAGATGCTTTTATCCAAAACAACTTACAATAGAAGAACATAAGCAATTCATCACAAGCCAAAACTATTCATCATATGTATATGTGCACATACCTGTCTTTATGGCCAGCTGTAAGCTTTGTGTAATGTTAATTTGGAGAAGAGGGACGGATGTATTCTTTGCCACACTGACATTGTAATGATGTCCAGGCTGTAACCCCGTCACCTGGTGGAATGGCTGAAAATGGGACGCAACCCAACACTGCTCATCCAAACACACATCCAAGACATCTCCATCATCTAATGTAGGCCAGCTGAACACGGCAGTCGTGGATGAGACATTCATGCGTAGAGAGGATGTCAGGAGAGGAGCTAACAATAACAGAGCAAAACAAGGATATTAAAACATAGCCAAAACATGTGCATTTGTGTCACTGGAGCTTCTGTCTTTAGTGTTACCAAGGTGGAAAGTCTTAGCATCCAGCAGTTCTGTGTCACTGTATGATTGTAGACTGAATTCCAGCTTCTCAGACACCTGTGGTGCTCTGAACTTCAACACACACTCACACATGTCTTCACACACTGCAGTACTGCTCAGCACCTGACAGAGGGGAAGAGACTCAATTAATCATATTATCAATGTGCTCTCTTAAAAATAACACAGAGATGCCATAGAAGAACCATTCTGGGTTCCCCAAAGAACCTTTCAGTGAACATTTCCTAAAAGAACCGTTTCCCTTAGTGTGAAGAACATTTTTATTATCTAAAGAACCTTTTTTTGTTCAATGGAAACTTTAGAGAACCATTTGTCCAGTAGAAAGGTTCCATATATTCTTCATGGAACCATCAATGCCAGTAAAGAACCTTTAGAGAGTATGAGCATGTGAGAGGGATGGTGTTTGCGTTGCACCTTATTTCCCAATAAAAGTGTGTAAAAATGATCTGTCCGAGATGGAAAACACTGAAACGCCACCTGCACATGGACAGAGGATGGACTTCTGGAACATGGAAGGCTGAAAGCCTGCAGGACAACAAGAGGAAAGAAAAATCCATAGAGTTGAGTGTAGATCAAACTTTTTCTATCAAGCTTTAATACTAGTACTTTAATATGACTGCTATCTTTAAAATCAACATGAAATGATGTCCACAAACAACTTCTGCATGTATTGCATTTCTGAGTGATGTATTCGATGATAAATATAGAAAAGAGACTTGTATTCCAATGGTTAAAAACTATTATTACATTACTGTTATTTGCCACTGAATGACTTTTTCAGCCTAGATTTAGGGTGCATTGCTTAAAACAATGACCAAAAAACTACAGTATTTGGCTAACAATTGACATTATTTCTGGCCTAGATGACGTCAGCCGAATAGGAAAGGCATTTCAGATGCAAAGCAAATTACTAGATTGTGATAAAAGATTGCAAAGACAAACATCTTCTCTTTGGAATAACATGAATTCATGAATAATGGCACAGAAACATTTATTAAGAAAGCAAAAAGGGTCAATTTTGATTTCATGTTCAAGTTTTCTAAAGAACTATTCCAGCTTAGAAAGTTTCTAACACAAACAGCATTTCTTACGTACTGTAACTCTTACTTTCAGAAAGCCATATATCTTTTTCCTTCACAGCAATTTACGGCAGATGCGTTTTCCTTAACTTGAAAATGCTGCAATCTAATTGACAGTTTCAATAAATTATTACCTGAAAGAAGTGCAGAAGTTGCCAAAACAATGCCAGAACTTTGTCCATGGAGCTCCATCCCATAATTCCAGTGCCCATAGACGACACCATATCCTTAAAGCAAAACACTAAGGTCTTTAGCCTTGCAGCTTGCACTGTAATAATAACCTACGCTACAATAGTATGGTCAGTCAAACTTCAGCAGCATCCTAAAACAGTCTTTGTGGTCATAAGAGCACTCCGTGGCATCTTAAAGCAAAACATTTGGCTCAGTTCAGTTTACACAAAAAAATACCCCACATTCCTTGAGGACACGCCTCCCCTGCCACTCCAGATGCCCATGCCAGCATCTTACAACATTACAAAATCCCACACTGGAGGATTCAACCACAACTCCTCCCGAAAGCAGCTCTGTGTCTCATTCATTCAGATCAGATCAGACTTTTTGTACTTTTTGGAATAAAACAGGCACAAAAATCCCGCACTAGCACTACACTCCTACATGCATTACATCACCCACTGAGAATAAAACTCAAAACAATTTATATTAGCTGTCAAGAATAATTCATTAACACACATTATGTAATGTTGGAATGTTTCAGAGTCAATACAAGTTGTGTACACAGTACTACATTTAAAAGCACTTGCATTGGGCAAATGTAAAAGCAAAAATGTGCAGCTTGCAGCTTTTTGTTAAAGAACTTACATCAGTGTTATTTGAGCTATACAGCTTTATAATATTTCTATTATGGCAGTATTTATTTTAACGTTTATATCACTGCTTCAGACTTTCATTGTCTAAGCACTGCTGCTTTTACAAATAAAGCGATAATAAGTCAATGTTATTCTCTGTGGAAATCGAGAGTTCACTGTATTGAACTCGCAACATTCCTTTAAATTCTGATTCAGCAGATGTTCGCAAGGGAGGAGATGAACTTCTCCAACATTTTAATTACCTGACTTGAAAGCAAAACACGACTCAGCAGGATATAACTCAAGACATGCGTGGGCTGATCTAGTTAATATATCACTGCTGGAATTAGATCAGGGTGAAGATGCTACGCTTCCGGTGATGGATGCCAAGATAGATGGCAATTGTTTTTCTGCAGTTTTACTGATTATTATTTTTTCTGTTTGGTAATTTTACAGTGAAATGTCTTAAACGGAATATTCACACACAAAAGTGAAACAAAACTTCTACATTTTCTAAATGATTTATATCTGCTTTATACTAATCTCTGTGGCTAATTGAATCAAATACTACAAAATAGCTTGGTAATTCAATTAAATCATTGATTTACACAGTGCATATGGAAAAATATAGTTTTTTGTATTTTTATTTTATTATTTAAAAAACAGTAACAATAACATGCAGGTTTATAGGTAGTTTGCTATATGCTAAGCATGTTTAGGCTTATACAATTTAGTTCACTTGCAGCAGAAATCATATTTTTGGCATTATGGCTATATATGGAAATTCAAGTTCATCATGTTATGTTTACGTTATGAGACGGCTTAGACATAGACAGCACGCTGGAAGTGTCAACACAGCTAGTGAGTGATGGATGCACCTGTCAAGCAACTGTGTGGGATTTCTCTTTAAATATCAAATGCCTACTTAAAGGCCTGTTCACACAAAGGACGATAACTGTAATGATAATGTTCTAAAAGTTGTTCTAAATTCAAAAGAATTGAGTCCACACCTCAACTATAACGAAAACGGCACAAAGAAACATCATCACATGCAGATGAACGATAAAAACATTGACAGCCAATCAGAATCCATCCTGTTTTGAAGAGCTTTAGCATTTAAAGTGGCAGACGACAAAACTGCAGCGTGTCCTTATAATAAATGTAATGTTGAAATCGTGTGTTGGTGTGGATGCTATTATAGTTATCATTCTTGATGTGAACAGGGTTTAAGGCTGGCTTGTTTATTTTCTCTGTAATTAAAAAAACGTAACAAGAAATGCATTTTTGTTAGAAAAAGCACAAAGTTTCCATTTAAATAAAGCATTAAAATCATCAAAATGTATAAATGTATTTAAAATGTTAATGGTAAATATTGATTCTAATAATACTCGTCCCCATGTCATTTCATCATTTAACAAATGCTAATAGTAAAATCTAAACAATACACCAATTTAACAGCAGTTTGTTCTTATTTGAATAAATGTTTGATTAACCTACTGTACTTACAGATAAATTATAGATCTCAAAGACAACAAATACAGCAATTGTGTTAGTAGTTTGCGGTTTTACAGATACTGTACTGTATATGCAGTCGAAGTCGGGCCTGTCTGCATCAAGATAGTGCTCTCACTGAGATCTTAACTTTACTGCACACGGTCCGCATGGAATCAGTTCCACTGGCATGAGCAGTCCATCGGCTCCTGGTAGTAGTAGTCCACTGTAGTGGCATTTCGAGTGCAGTACAGCTGAATGATGCGGTTTTGGAGGCCGTTCTCACGGCAGCACTTGCAGAAACGTGCATGACTGTTAATGTTAAAGTTGAAGATGGTGGCAGATGGACATTTTCCATCACATGAGTATACAGTCACCTGATGAGTAAAATCAAGAGAGTTGACATTAACAATAAAGACTCCAGAAGATAAATGATACTCTATTCTGCTGTATTTCATACATAACAAAAATAGAACAGAATAGAGAATGGTCCCAAACACAAAATATAACAAAACCAGAATAAAGTAGAAAAGAATAGAATGTATGGCTGTAACAATAAGGATCACAGTGTTCGTCGTGTTCTTTTACACTTACAGGTGCGTTACTTCTACAGTCATCTTTTCTGATGGTGGTTCTGATGGCGACTCTCTTACAGGTTTTACCATCTTCTTTGCCTACACACACAGAGAGAAACTGTGACTGAAACTGTCAACAAGAAACAATATTTAGAAGCAAATTTACTTCTGTAATGTGACAGTGTTGAATAAAAAATATAAAAAATATTACATTTAAAAAATGTAAATTAATAACTGTATTAAATTAAATTCTTTAAATTAGAAAACATGTCAGTAGGACATTTTTATCTATTTTTTTTTATCCATCTAGAATTAAATATTGTCATTTCCTATTATTGCTGAAATATTATATTAATTGGCATTCCATTATAACAATACAAAATTTTTAATTATTGGCCTGCATTACCTACTGTTCATATATGAAAGAACGTGCAATAAGACCAGGGACATGCAATAAGAATATAAGTAATTTCACATTGACTTTAAACATACTGATACGGCACTTTACAATATATGTGATATTTTGGGCCATAACATTATTAATAACAAAATACATGTTAAAAAGCTTAACAATGTTTAGTAGTGCCTTTTCACAAGCTTAGAATATTCATCTATGATACGCAGTCAGCTGTGGCCTGTTTTGACAGCTAAACCAAGTAGAGTTTAATCTTTGTAAATGCGACTATAACTATGAGTCAATCACACACATACACATACACACACACACACACACACACAAACATCCAACCACATTAACACAGCAGGCTGAGCGACTATTATTGCTGCACCTTGGGGGCTCCACTTGATTGACATGTTAGTTACCATTGTGACATCTGTCTGACAATGATCGAGTGGTACCATTGAGAACTGAACTTTTCACCCATATGTAATTTTTATTTGTATAACAATGATAAAATGAAAGGCATTTAATTCTTTTGAGGGCAGTGTGTGAGTGTTATAAATTTCAGGTTCATTAATTATGACACAGGGATTCTGGAGGTTCAAACAGAGGACAGGTTTTGAAGATTTATCAGGGGGTTTCTACAGGAAATAAATCAAGACTTCACATCCGTGTGTCTGAGATGGTGGGAGGGACAGCGGATGAGTTTGCATGCAATGCAGTTGTGTCTGTGTTTGTGTCTGAATCTTTGAACGTTACACGGATGTTCATGAGCGTGAGTATTAATGGAACAGTTCATAAAAATGACAATTCTGCCATTATTTACTCACCCTCATGTCATTCCAAACCCATACTGATGTTTTTTTCTATGTCAATCCATTATAGTTCATTAAGATTAAGCCCCTCCCCAAAAACAATTAAAAATTATTAAAATATATTTTAAATATAATATTTAAATGTTAAATAAAATATATAAATATTTGAATATTAAATATAAACATCAATTACATTTCAGTGTATTAATTAAAATCAAAGGGAAAAAAACATTAAAGACTATTTTAAATAAGAAAATATCAAATTACATATATTTATATTAAAAAAGGTTTCTAAAAATAAACATCAAACCTGCTGCAAAAGATCTAAATGCAGATCATATCTGAATTAAACATAAGGGTGCTGCATGAGATTTAAGAAATTTAAGAAGAAAGACTTTCTGTATTTTTTTTTTTTTTGCATCCACAGTATGAACTATTATTTTGGCTTTCCACAGAAAAAAAGTGTCTGAGGGTAACATGAGGGTACATGATAATTACAAAATTTCTATTACAGGCCAAATGTCTCACACACTTAATCAATCAGTTCACTCAAACTAAAAGAAAATAATGGCAAGACTGAAAGAGATAAGTTTAAAATATTTTCTTCAAAACACACACAATGTTATGAGACACAGATGAAGATAATTCAGTTGACGAGTGAGTACCTGTATCACAGTTAGTACTAGCAGTGGGTGTTACTGGACTAACGGAAAAAGGCAACAAACCAAGTCCAGCACCTGAGAAACACACACACGATAACAAACTCTTTTGGTTGAAGTCGCTCGTAAAGCTTCCAGCACACAGCACAAACGCAAGAGCCCCCAAACCAATGCAGACACACACAAACCTGCGCCCTCATGCGTAAAAAGATGCACAGACCCACCACTTTCATAAAAAAATACATACCAGTTTGTTGGAAGCAAATATAGCACATAGCCAGCAAAGGCACATGCCAGACATGTTGAGTTTTTCCTCAAAATCACCTCTGAATCCCTCTAGCATGCCATGCCAATGTAATCAAGACCACTGGCTCTTATCTAAGAGTTTATTAAAAACAGATTCATGCAGCATTTTCCAATATGCTTCCCTTGGTTTATAAGTAATGCAAAAATACATATACTACTAATCAAAAATTTTGAGGTCAGTAAATTATTTTTTTTTAAAAATGAATACATTTATTCAGCAAGGATGCATTAAATTGATCAAAAATAATAGCAAAGACATTCATAATGTTACAAAAGATATCAAATAAATGCTGCTTTTCCAACTTTCTATTAAATCATAGAATTCTGAAAAAAATGCATCACAATTTCAACAAAGATATTAAGCAGCACAACGGTTTTCAACACCGATAAGAGTAATAAATGTTTCTTGAGCAGCAAATCATCATATTAGAGTGATTTCTGTAGGATCGTGTGACACTGAAGACCGGAGTAATGAAGCTGAAAATTCAGCATGCCATTATAAATTATATTTTACACTATATTAAAATAGAAAACAGCTATTCTCAAATGTAACAATATTTCACAATATTACTGTTTTACTGCATTTTTTTGATCAAATAAATGCAGCCTTGGTAAGAATAAGAGTCTTCTTTCAAAAACTTTTACTGACCCCAAATTTTGAACAGCAAGCTGTATATAAATAAAAAATATATATTTAAAAAATTTATAAAATGCTTTTGTTATAATTAGTCATAGACCAATATATCGGTCTGCTTACATTTACGCTTTTATGAAACGCAACCCAAGTCAATAAATACTCAAATATTTGGTCGATATTTGTTTTTGTGCATTTCAAAAAAATATTGTGCAAAATCTAGGGTTCTCACACCTTTTAACCTATTAATTTCCAACTTTTCAACGATTTTTCTAATAGTTATTAAAGACAGCTGGATAAGGATTTTAAAAATCATTTAACAACGAATTCACTCACACAATTCCAAGCCTATTAAATATTTTAGAGCTAAACACAAGCAGAATTTCATATTGACTATGAAATGTTTATTATGTTTCTTTAACTTGTTTTTAGATTTGATTAATTTCCATTAATTTTTTAGGCCTAGATATCACAATTTTAAAATTCCTTCATATTACAAAAATGTGAGAACCCAGATTTTGCATAAATATCATTTGATGTCATTAAGCTGATTAAAAACTGAAACATGGGCCACTGAAAACCCCATATTGATAACTCAAACACAAGTAATTACTGAACATACTGATTCTGATTGCTTTACTAATGTTGTTATCATTCAAGCTGTGCTAAAGTTATTCATCTGAACCTGTTTATACTGTACGTAAAGCACCAAGCTTTGAAAAGAGGCACTTAAAAACCACAAACACCAATCCCATAGCACAAAATCCAGCCTGAGCCACAGATTACACAAAAGACAAAGATAAAGTTAAGAACGCGTAGAGAGGAGAACCATATAGCAATCTGGCTTTCATTAGTATTCTCTACAAAAAAAAAAAAAAAACCCTGTAAGCACTTTGTTTTGTGCTGAAATACATACATTTTTTCCTAGATCATGGTGTGTACAGTTATTGTATTATAGAGAGAACTGAAAACAAGGAAAAGCACATGAAATTGAAACTGAAAGAAAAGAATGAAAGAGGCCCATGAGATGTGTACAGCAGCGCTCATTTTTTCCCCAGGACAACAGGGAGCATCTAACCACAACGCAACCAGCAGCTAGTAAAGCCCAGCACTGCTTCTCCACCATGCTGTTTCAAACAGCCCCCAGCATTCCCAGAAAGCACAGCCAGCCCCAGACACTCTTACTTACATGTCTTACAGCAACCATCCACATACGTCTGAACTACGCCTCCATTCTGAAACACAAAGCACAGAGGTTAGAAGAACAACAACACAAACTGTTACAGAAAAGCAAAAGTAATGCATTGGTTTTAGTCAGACCTGAATACATTCTGTGTCATTGAAAGGAGGACAGACCACTCCAGACGCCAGAACTACTGCGCCTACCGCAGTCTCCATACAGTCAAAGCGTGTGCAGTTAGCCACCCATGAGCTTCCTGCCTGCAAACCACATCAAAATACACTATCAGGTTAATGCATTTGAGGCTAAGGCTTTTTGCATCTCATGAAAACAACGATGTGGTTTTGTGTGTGTTTTTGACCTACAGCAGCTATACTTTTGTGGATAAATTTACTGAAAAATGCCCCCAGAAAATCTGACAAAACATCTATTTGTGCACATCCTCAAATGGGAAAAATTCCACAAATACAGTGAATAAGGTTTTTGCCCTTTTTTTCTAAAAATGCAGAAAGTTTCTTTCAAGGGTAAGTTTAGGATTACATTAACTCTATACAGCACACTGGATCATATTTAATGTGTTAACTTCTGTGGACCCTAAATTATCAGCATGGTCAAAATATGTATATAGTTTATACTTTTTTAGCAAGTAAAAGAACCTTTAAGGGAAGTCATGGCCTAATGGTTAGAGAGTCGGGCTTGTAATCAGAAGGTCGCCGGTTCGATTCCCGCACCAGCAGTACCATGACTGAGGTGCCCTTGAGCAAGGCACCAAACCCCAAATTGCTCCCCGGGCGCTGGAACATTGGCTGCCCACTGCTCCGGGTGTATGTTCACTACTGTGTGCATGCACTTGGATGGGTTAAATGCAGAGGACCAATTTCGAGTATGGGTCACCATACTTGACAATGCATCACATTTTATTTTTATTTATTATTTTTTTTTAGTGTAATTGTAAAAATGTCCCCCTTCAGGTTGTGGTTCATGTGTCTTTTTGCCTTGAAATCTTTACTCACTGTTATAAATTTAACACAAGAATAACTTTTAGATTGTTAGTAAGATTTAAACATGAACACTTATTGGACTGAAGCAACTTAAGTTCATCATTTTTCAGAGAAATCATGTTGAATGTATCAAAAATCAGGTTTTTAAGGAATGTTTACCTGTATATCAGTCATTTATCTTTGTATATTATATGATCATAAAACTTAGCATTTAAATATTATCTTACTAAGACATATTATTGGAAGATATAGAGTGACAAGTAGTATTTACATTATTTGCAATTTATGAGAGTAGTCTGCTACACTGTTATAAAGATCTCATTGATTCACATTACAAGCATCAGAATTTCATCTCACTTTTTGGTCATATGAATGTCAGCAACTGAACCAAACTGCATACTTTTGCTCCTGAATAATATCGATGTGTTTTTTCCTCCTCGAGACTGAGCTCTGTATTCTCCTTTATCATATTATATGAGCCAAAAAAACCTGATGTATCAAATATGACACTCAACAAAAACATATATGTATATAGATTTTTAAAAAATATTTTGTCTGACTATGATTTCATATGTCAGGCTTTACCAGGCTAACAAAAAGTTCCAGGCGGTGAGTGCAGATTACCATAAATACTTCTGTAGTCCCGTTTTCACTGGGATATGAGCATGAGATGTTTTTGCAGGAGCCACAGCACACATGTGGATCAGATGATGGGACATAAACCTGATGCTAAAGTAACAACAATGTAAAACAAAATATTTAAAAAAAAATACAAATATAAATGCAAAAAAAAAAAAAAACATAAATAATAAATTCATAACACACAATACCAGAAAATCACATTATATTGGGAAAACACAATGTAAATATAATATAGTATTGTCCAAAATTTGCCATATTCAAATATTCTTGCACCAAAACCCTTAGATGGCTGAAACCGGTGCTGCACCTTTAAGACGTCTACATGTAGATCACCTCTGTTATGACTGACTAACCTAAATCTATATTGTACATTGAAATATTTTGTTTAAAAGAGCTATTTTCTTTCATGTTATGTCCCTTTTCAATTTTAATACATTTCATGGAAAAATCATGCAACATATGTAATATTTGTGGAAGTATCTGTTATTTCATATATTGAAAGTTGCATTAGTCATGTGACTTACAGGTTCACACTTCTCAGAGCAGTTGGCAGTGGTGACCTCCATAGCGTAGAACCCAGTGCTGGGGTCTTTATGTGTGAGGCACTGAACGGTGTAACACAGTTCTCCCTCAAAGTATTGCACCATAGACTGGCCCGGGTTCAATATCGTCATGCCCTGAAACAGACATACTTCTGCCTTCTCTACACAAACATACACACAGAGACACATAAACACGAATACGTATTTCAGTTTCATTGAATAGTGTGGCATTTTGAGCGTGTTAGTGGTTGTTCGAGTCTTACTGCAGTGATACAGTGGGCATCCACACGGGCCGCCGGGGTCTGGTTCCTCCACTCTCACTTCACCCTTTAACACAAAGGTCACGGTATAATACTGTGGTCACAGGAGAATTCACTACGGTAACAAAATGCACTATATACACAGTATTCACACACAGAATACATTTTAGAACACTCACCGCAGTGCAGACAGGAGGTGTAAAGTTGTGACACTGACATTCTAAAGACAACAAATGTTACAAATGTAACTCTGTAAGTATACAAAAAAATGCTTTGGCAATACCATGGTAAAGTGATGGAATTACATGGAACTTTGATTCATAAACTACCATTTAAAAGTATGTGGTGTGTAAGACATTTTTACATTTGTTTGCTCACCAAAGCAGCATTTATTGATCAAAACAGTAAAAACAGTAATATAGTGAAATATTATTATTGTTTTCTATTGTAATACATTTCAAAATGTAATTTTGAATTTTCATCACCATTACTCCTGTCTTTAGTGCCACATGATCATTCAGAAATCTAATATGCTGATTTGCTGAAATGTTGAAAACAGTTGTGTTTTCATGATTCTTTGAAGAATAGAACATTTATGAATACAATAGAAATTTGATGAATAGAAATTTGTTTGAAATAGAAATCATTTGTAACATTACAAAAATATCTACTGTCACTTTTGATCAATTTATGCATCCTTGCTAAATAATACTATTAATTTCTTTAAAAAAAATCTTAAAGACTCCAAAATTTTGAATGGCAATGTACTAAGAATACCATGCAATTCACTATATTCATGTAGAAAACACATGGCATGTTACTTTTTTAGTGTAATATTTCTGTATCTGTGTGCTTGTGCATGTCTTAGTTTAGCTTTATTTAGGAGAGAACTAGAACTAAATATCCACAGAAATTTTCTAAATCTTCAAAAAATAATAAACATCCACAAAAGGAATAAGAGTGCATAAAGGGACAAAACAATGCCTTCTAAAATGTCAAAAGGTGAATTTGAGGGTTTGAGTAAGGCTTATGCTGTAGTAAGTATAATTATCTTGATTATCTTAAAAACAAAAAGAAGTCACTGTTTAGATATCTAGGTAAGTGTGCGTGTGTCCAGTACCGCAGTGTGTCTCTGGGCAGCAGCCGTCCGGCACAGGTCTCTTCACCAGCACAGCTCCAGGAGCACAACTCACACTGGGCTCAGGACACAGACTCATATCACACACTGAAAGATCAAGACACAGACTTCAAACACGTCATGTTTTTCCTTTCATTACGAAACGCAAAATGACTGGGCACTTCAGTACAGTGACTGCTTGTGTGTTTGTTATAACTACCACAATGATACTGTGGACAGCAGTGATTAGTGGTGTTCACATCCACAGCCAGTATCTCTCCAGGCAGACACACTGGTATAGGTTCAATACAGGACTCGCACACTGCAAAACATATGCAAATTATTACTATAGCATGCCACAATAAAATTACAGAAAAATAACATTTATAGAGTATTTTATGTAAATATGTTTTACATTATAATGAATTTTAATTTCATATCTTTGTGTATTTATATACATTAAATATTTATAAAGAATTATGCACTATATAATTATTTACTAATTATAATATTTTAATTTTTTTATTTTAAATCTTATGTTTTATCATAAGCTTAGGTGCTTAGGTTTGAGTAAATTATATATATATATATATATATATACACACACACATTTTGTGTGTATTATATGCATTATGTGTATTTTCTGTATCTTTGTATATTTATAATAAATTATACATACATGCTTCAAAACATGCTTTATATATATATATATACTGTATATATGTAATCTTCTGATAACTATTTTATTATTATTATAATTTAATATAAAAATGAATGTATTATCAGCGTAGAGATGAGAATGTCAGCTGTAGTATTCAAGTATTTATAATATATTATTACCACACATGTAGCTGTAGCAGCAAGCGTGTGCCCCTCTGACCTCCACCAGGAATTGATCTTCCCTGCAGATCGGGGCAGGAACACTCTGGCATGCCAGCGGATCACATTCTAACAGAGACCAATCAGAGGTCTGACCGTTGTCCACTGACCAAATAAACAACCAATCAGAGTAAAGATTACATGAGCTCTTACCACATCTGTATTCGGGACAGCAGGACAGAGCGCTGTAGCCAATTACCAGCTTGTCTCCATTCTCACAGCTGGGCACTTCATTCTGACAGATGGTGAGGTTACATTCTACACACAAAGACAAATCTTTAGAAATGCATATTTTTGGTTCATTTGCTTGATTGGAAAATAACTCCCAATTCAAATACTATTCAACCTACACTACTGTTCAAAAGTTTGGGGTTTGTAAGATTTTTAATGGTTTTGAAAAAGCCTCATATGTTCACCAAGGCTGCATTTATCTGATCAAAAATACAGTAAAAACAGTAATACTGTGAAATACTATTTCCTATTTTAATATATTTTAAAATATAATGTATTCCTGTGATGCAAAGCTGAATTTTTAGCATCATTACTCCAGTGTCACATGATCTTTCAGAAATCATTTTAATATGCTGACTTGCTGCTCAAGAAACATTTCTTATTATTATCAATGTTGAATGTGGTGCTTGATATTTTTGTGGTCAACATGATGCATTTTTTTCAGGACTTTCGGATGAATAAAATGTTCAAAATAACAGCATTTATTTTAAATAGAAATCTTTTGATACATTATAAATGTCTTCACTGTCAGTTCAGAGTAATTTAATGCATAACTGTGGATTAAAGTATTAATAAAAAACAACAACTTTTGTACGGTAGTATATAGTATATGAGACTACCATTAGAAATTAGTGCTTTCCAGCTCATAGTATATAAATGTGCCAAGATAGTATACTATTTCTGATGGATTTGTGAAGTATGCATCTATGGGTTTATACCACAAATCTTCTTAGGACAGCAGACACCTTCCTCCAGCACATCGACAGCATACTCTCCCTCCCTCTCACACAGGGGAGCAGGTTCATAACTGCACTCAGGTTCCACAGGAACCACACTACCATTCTCCAGACACTTGAACAGACAGCAGCCACGCAGAGAGCCATTCCACACCTCACCCGGGGCGCGTGGAGCACCATCGTTATCGGTACACACTGAGCAAATGGAAATAACAGGCCATTATCGCAACAGCACTTTATTTTTCAAGTGCACAAACACATAGTGTGGCATCCTCACCGCATTGGTCCTCAGTGACACAGAAGGCGGAGTCTGCCCGGTGCAGGATGGTGCCACTTTTACAAACACACTCCTCTCTGATAGAAGAACAGGTGCTCTCCTCGTAGTAATCTCGGTTTTGACATGTTCGAGTCTTACATGTATTTACACAGGGTTTATATTCTTTACCAGGAGGACATTTGAGTGCTGCATGTACAAATTTGCAAAAGTGAATAAATATGCCACCAGTCAAAAATTAAGCATTTAAGCAAAAACCTGTATGAAAATGCATCCAAACATTTGACTGGTAGAGTATCTGTAAACACACTCACGGCAAAAGTTGCTTTTCCTCCAGCTGAAGCAGATCTGATGCGTGTAACAAATGGCCACATAAGCAGCCAGGAAGTCACACTCATGCTCTTTATAATGTAAGTCACCAGCCCATATCTTATCACAGAACTGTTCTGGAGAAACCTTCAAAACAACATTTGGATTATAATCCAATATAAAATGGTCAAGTCACATGTAGGGTAAGTATGAACTTTCACAAGCCAGTGGGGATGAAATTTCTCTGAATTTCCCCAGAATATTAGCAAAACGCCAAAACAAAGGAAAAATCAGTGTTGTTTTAGTACTATTCATATACTATTATAGTATTTATTAATAATTTGCATTGGCCTTCATTTTATATTTCAGATTTCATTTTAATACATTTTAATTTAGTAATTTTGTTATAGGCTTTTGTTACCATTTTAATTTTGCTTTATTTTTATTTTAGTAATTTTAGTACTTCAACTTTTCAGCTTTTTAAACTTCAAACTTTTATTTAGGTTTTATTAACTTTTATTTCCATTGCCAAGGCAACATTTCAAATTTTTAAGTTTTAAAAAGTTTTTGATCTAATATTTATATTTTATTTATTTCAGCTTTATTTTAATTAAAGGTGCAGTTGGAGATCTCGGAAAATGCTAACTTTAGCCTGATAGCACTGAAAGCGAACGTCCCACCCTCCCTGCAATCGCCGTCCAAAGCCACGCCCCCTGAACGCACATACGCTCAAAGAGCAGAATACCAGAGACAACATTAATTACTGCAATAGACTACATTAACGGTTTCCAATTACAGTCCTCGCATACCCCCCTCTGCACATTTCATATGTATATCTTATCACGTCCGACGGTTGTTCTATTCAACCGTAAGTCATTAAGTGCCCTGCGAAGTGGACATCATCAGATATTCTGCCATGATTCAAGTTCAAAGCGAGCGTATATGTTCCATACAAACGGCATTAAAGTGTGCGAGACGTGGATTTAAATAGTATTTATTTACAGAGGTATATTATGTCACACTTCACACTTCTAGTAAGTTTCGTCTGTGTGTGAAGACACTGCGCAGCGCAAATCCGTGAGTGAATGCTCCAAAGTTAAACACTGTGTAGGGAGCATGTCGATCGGAACACAGTTCATGCAGGTAGCTCTCTTCTAACGAGCTGCTTATCTGAATCGGGTGTGTTAACTAAGCGAGACATGCAAAATATGCAGAGCGGGGAGCGCGAGGACTGCAATTGGGAACCGCTGGGCTACATCATGTGTCATTCACCGGTGAGAAAACTTTATAGCACAGTTAGTAAAAGTAATACAATACCAGGAAGGAAGATCGGGTTGTTGATGTTTGTCTGCCATTCTCGCTCTATCTGCACAGCGTGCGTGAACGCACCGATGACGTATCGCGTCTGCGCGAACAGGGTGCGCAGAGGTATACAAATACATACATTGACAGACAGGTAGGAAAGACAATTAAAACGCTCGGACCGAGGGTTTTGATTGGACGAACATTTCTTGGTCCTACACCTTCCACAGAATATATAAATACAGATAAATACATTTAGACCACTTAACTTAATGATTACTATCAGGATGTGAAGAGACTTTCAACCAGAATAACAAAAATGTTTCTGAAGACAATCACCAATGGCACCTTTAATGTAAATAATCTGTAATTGTTTTAGTTTTAGTCAACAATAACAGCAGTTAAACATGGGGAAAAAAGGGTAAAATAACCCCATTATAAGGGTTAGTACAGTATATAGGCCAAATTATGTACAGGTATATGGAAAATGTAATAAATAAGATAAATAAGATTTTATAGCTAACGTTAATCAATAGTATTTACAAATAGCTTATTAAAAGCAATGGATGTAAATGGGATGCCTGCACATGAATATGTATTCAAGCTTGTGTGTAGTACCTTGTGGTGACATTTAGAGAAAGGTCTCTGGTTGAGCATGGTGAAACATTTGGAGCAGTTGCCGGTGGTGCAGTTGTCTCCCACTCTGCGGAAGTAATCTGTATCCTCTGACGTATCCACCATCCATCCATGCAGAAATATTGGGATGTCCTCAACATCCCGGACCACTGTACCGTTGGGCAGCCGCAGGTCATCAGCTGGATTACCATCACAACATCCTGAGAAAGAAAACAAAATACGCTGGTAACAAAATACATCAAACACCCTTACATGACCACAAATGACCAAAGGCTGTTAAATTATTAAAAGAAACACGAAAAACCATATTTAGCTTCCAGAATGTGACATATTTCAGAATATTATTCATGCAGGGTTGGGACATTTTTTATCTGGATTTGGACATATTGCGAAAAGTAGGATATTATATTATTGTTTACAAATATTTTTCCCAACCCATGAAACCTGATTACATCAGCAGAAAAGTTTACATTTTGATGAAAGATTAGAAAAGCATTTCTCTTCTTTAGCACAAACATGCACTGATGATTTGTGCACAATAAGATCACAGATATCAGTTAATAAAGTAAACGGGGACATATTTGATTTCATGGTTGCAGTTGTCTACAAAGTGCAGGTACAACACACTGACCACAGAGCCCCCTAGTGGAGGTGTTATCAGGAGCTGTATACTGTAGAACCATGATGCCAGTGCTGTGGTACCACTTTATGTTGATCCCACCAGGTGTATTAAGGATGTACATGGTCCCAGTGTCATCAATATGGAGGTTCTGCCTGGTGAGAGGAAGCCGGGCCGTAATCAGATTCACCGACACCTGTGTCAGATCAAACCATGGTTACACAACAACATAAATCACTTTTATGAGCCACAATTAAGCTGAGACACAAGATGCATGAATTATAATAAATTTGACTTAAATAAATGAAAATTTCTTGTTAACAGATTTCAATTGCCATTTTCTTGGATTTTACTCTGCAACAATTTTATATTATTTAATGGCTGCTGAAATGATAGCTACTAAAAATACAGCTTTGAATTTTGCTGTGTTTAGAATAACACAGAACTAAACAGGTTAAATCTTGCAGGCATTACCTTCCGGTCCAAACGGTTGACCATGATTCTGTAGGACTGAGTTGTAATGTTCAGCTTCTTAAAACACAGACCAGAGGTTCCACCAGAGGGAGTCTAACAGGAAGAGAGAAAGTAAGTGAGCTTCTGATCCTCATTAGGATTGTTATAATAACTAACATTTGAAAATAAATAAGCTAATAACACACTTACAGGTCTTCTGATGTAGTTCACACTCTGGAAGCAAAAGCCAAACATTTAATAAAATGTAAAAAGCATATATAGAAGACAGCACATTTCTTCATGGTAGAGTGTTAGCATGGGTTTACCTCACTGGTTAGGCATTTCTCAATGTGACCAACTATTTTCTCTCTGGGCAGGTGGACCAGAATATAAGAACCGATATCATACAGAGCCACATTATTCCCATCAAATGTGATCACACGCAGGTCAGAGATTATAGAGCAGCGACCTGACAGTACACACAAACACAGTTACACATTAAAAGCCAATAACATGATAAAGCATTTCTGATGAACACTTTATTTAACTTAACGATGACTATAAAGTACAGAACGATGTCCACATTCTGTGTCCACACCAACACACGATAATCGTCTGTTAAAGGAGGATGGAGACTGATTGGCTGTCAAAGTTTTTTAGTGCTCATCAGCTGGAAAAAAAATCTGAATGGTCATGTGTTTATGTCTTACATGGGCACTGCCACAGTGGGCAGCAGGGGTCTGTGTTGATCTGGATCGGTGTACCCAGCAGGTTGCACTGTGGCTGGCTGATGTTGTATCTGCAGTGCTGAGAGGAATTATGCAGCATCAGCTGTCCATTAAAGCAGATGTACTCACTGCACTCATCCACACGTAATGAATATGGAGGCTGTATGGATACAAAACAGAGACTTTCATGAGACAGACAGCACATAAACCCTTCCACTGCCAAAAACTATATGAGGCACCTTGGGGTGATTTCAGGTAGTTGAATTGATGAATTATCTTTTCTGATGCCTGTTCTTGTGGTAGATTATGACAGATTCATCAATTATTCACTGTACCGCATCTTAACTCATGATTCTTCTCTCAGGGCATCAACATCTTGGCAAGTGGACAGGAATGACTCAAGAACAAGGAGTTAAGACTGGTAGTAGTGTTCACCCTATGTGGATTACCGACTAATCTTGAAGATGTGAATATTTATGAGTGTGAGTGTGTGTAAATGTGTCAGAGAGGTATCCAGGTCAGGGAGGGAAATGGGAGACATCAACTCTCACTTAGTACTGTTGAATCCATCACTGATATCTCAGGGAAGATGAATCAAAACATATTCTTCTTAGAATGCTCAGACATACTAGGCATGAGATTTTAACAATTCTCTTATTCTCAACCTGAACAACCACTGACTAATTACACCAATTTATGTCTCAGGTGGACGTACAGGTAAGTAACATCTTTTATTCAGTTTCATTTGTTCATTTTAATGACTCCAAATTCAATTTTCTGATTCAGTTAGTGAGTTATTAAACCGATTCAAACAAATTCAGCCCATGAGATCAATCCTGATTGTGTGTTTTATTAAAAAGAATCTTTTCAGAATCGTTCAACAATTTAACTGCATTGGTCATGATGTTTATTGTTGCATACAACAGTGTGATTTTAGTATTATTTATATACTTGCTATAGTATTAATTAATATTTAGCTTTTATTTTTAGATTTTCAGTTTTCATTTTAATTTTAGTTTGTTTTACTAATTTTATGTGCTTTTGTAATTTTTATTTGTTTTGTATTTTTTTAATATTTCGATTTAAAATATTTAAGTAGCTCTAATCTATTTTTCTGTTTCAGTTTTTATTAGTTTTTTATTTAGTTTCAGCTTAATTTAAATGAATGAAAATGATTTTAATAGTTTTAGTTTAACACTAAAAAAGATGCCTTGTCCATTGAATGTATTTGTATTATGACTATTATTCATTCATTGTTTGTTCAAAATCCATTAACAGAACTGAACATAATGAACATCGTTCCATTCTACATTTAAAGTATATTTCATCATGAAATGAAAATATTTTATAAGAATGACCAACCCTAACCCACAAACTCTTACCGTGCAGGGCCCTGTGGGTAGAAGGAATGGAGGAAGTACTGTTGTTATTCCAGCTGTCTCAGGTGAAGGGGAGGGTGAAGGCATTATCTCAGAGGCTGTTGGTACTGCTGCTGTGGTAGGCTCCTCAGTTGTTGTGGAGACAGATGTTGTCTCTGTCGTGATGGCTGTTGAAGTCGGTTCTGAAGTTGTGGTCTCGGTTGTAATGACAGTGGTGGTTGTAACAGGCGGGACGGTGGTTGTTGGAGACGTTGTCTCTGGTTCAGTGGTGGGCTCGGGTGTGGTCGGCACCTCTGTGGTTGAGGTAGACAATAAAGTAGTAATAACTGTTGTTATGGTCTCTGTAGTGGGAGTGGCTGTGGTGGTGGGCGGGGCAGTGCTGACTAGAGGGGGTTCTGTGGTTGGTGGAGAGGGAGTTGTGGGAGTTTCAGTGGAGGAGGTGGCCAAAGTTGAAGAGAGTGTGGTTGGTGGCAATGTGGGTGTAGTTGGGCTGCCAATTAAATCCTCTGCTTCCAAAGGTGTAGTTATGATTGTAGTACTGGCAGTTGTGCTCGGAGAGGTGCTTGGTGTTGCCGTTGTGGTGGAGGGAGTTGTTGTGGTTGTGGTTGTAGGAGCAGAGGTTGGAGCCGCTGTGGTTCTGTTTGATCGGGTCACGAACATGTAAGGAGTCGGAGTTGGGGATAGTATCACACCTGCAAGCACATCAGAAACAACACAGCTGTTAAGACAAATCTAACAGTGTGCATAAATGTTTATAAAAGAGAGGATGATGATGAAAGTGATGTGAATGATGGTTTCACGCGTACAGTCTTCTTTGTAAACACACCGCCTGGTTACTTCGTCCAACAGCATAGACTTGGGACAACGTGGAAAACAGCCTTCAACCCTAAACCATATCAGAGAAAGAAAGATTTGGATTTTTACTTTTTCTGAAGAAATTGTGTTAATCTCATAACAATATGTCTAGGTCATATTTTCCTCTTAATTTCAGATCTAAGAATTTTAGATCTTTAGAAGAATGTGAAGCCTGTTTAACTTTTTTTTTTAATGCATTGTGGCATGATTTTCAAGACAAACACATACATACTCACCTCAAAATTACTGCGTGTCCATGTGTCCAGATGTTTTAATTTAGTTTTCTGATTTAGTCTTTATTTTATTTTTTTATAATCCTCATTATCCTCTTTGATGACTTTCATTAGATTTTCATTACTATAAACCAGTATGCTTTTAAGCGTATTAACACTTAATTGTGATTAACTGCTATGATAATGTTACAGAGCAAAAACTCTTAATGCTCCTAAAGCAGTGGTTCTCACAACTTTTTGACTCGGAGGCTCCCCGTTGACCAACACAATGTTCAAAGGCTCCATGGTATAAGCTATTTTCAGTATTTCTGCTGTAATTATGATAAAGCAGCTTGTTTTATATTAAGTTTTTTCATAAACAGAATCTGGGAGTGTTTATTTTAATTAAATGAAGTAACCATGATTCATTTTGTGACTTCAAAAGTTTCAAGAATTGTACTGTATGTTCTTCAGTCAAAAACAACAGTTATTGAGGTTATTAATTTTTAAAATAGAATTATTTAACTTTTATTATATATATATTTTTAATATATATTAAAAATCCTAGAGGCCCCCCGTCCCCTAGTCCTAAAGACTTAATTTTCATAAATATCTTCCTTTTGATTTTGTAGTGAAACATGACAATGTATAATACCTGTACTATCAAGCACTTTGTGTATAATTGTCACATATATTATTAGCATATGCACATGATCTTACGGAGGTAAAAACTGGCAGCGTGTGGCATCGGGGTCGTTGCATGTTTTCACACATGGACTGGCACATGCATGATACTTCCACTCGCACATCAAGCGGTAGGGGATCACAAAACTGCTCTCTAAAATGCAGGAAAACAACCATCATTAACATTAGAGACATTAGAGAAAGCACTGCAAATGAGGTTGGTAAGCTTGTTGTTTTATAGGAGCTTTTTGAGTGTATTTTTGGTGTAATATGAGCTTATATGACATGCATTAGCAGAACCCCACACTTCCAATAAGTGTGTCAGCTCCCTTTAATACACTGCACTATATTTATATTGATTCCACTATCAGTGTAGGTAATATGGGCCTCATGATAAGATAAATAATATTTGCATAGTATATTTGATATATTGACATTTGCAGACTGGTCTTACCCTCAATGATAAAACTGCTGCTGATTTTGAAGGTGTATGTGTGGTCGTAGTTCTGAACACGTGCGTGTGTATGAGAGAGAGTGAGGAAGACACCCTTCTGACTGTGCAACTCAAAGGAAGATCGCCCAGGTAACCACAGGCCCTGGTGGTGGATGAAGGTCGCCTTCCGCTGGAACTCTTCCCCAGGCTGCCAATGTTCCAATCGTAACCCACGGTTCCCAGTAACACACAGAAAGTAGTTGGGCCTCTCTGCAGACTCCAGTGAAACAACAGGAAGTCCTGAAACAGTGCAAAATAAAAAATACAACATCAGTAGATGCTAGTATTCAGCCTAAAAATTAAATGTTAGAGATAAACCATGTATAATTTTTTTCAGAAGCTGGTTGTTTTTGTTCAGTCGTTTATTATTATTATTATTATTATTATTTTAATTAATTAAATTATAAATAATAAAATAAATCAATAAAGAAATATTTCAGTTGCAGTAATAATATTATAATATAAAATAAAAAATTTACATTTAATAATAATATTTTAATTTTATAATTTCAATTATAAAAATGAAACAAATCAATTAAAAAATATATTACTATAGCAATTAATACTACTGTACTGTAAAGTAAAAAAAAAACAATTATTATAGTTATTGATATTATTTTTTTTTTTTTTTTTATAATACAATAGTAAAATTACAATACTAGAATTTATGTCTTAATTTGCTTTCAAATGTTAAATATAGAGCTGTTATTTTGACAAAAACCCCCAGAAACTTCTCTTTTGCTGACAACAGATTAATAAATGATTCTCATCACAAATTTGGAAATGTGATTTGAGCTTTGCTCTTTTGAATGCACGTTATAAGTGACCCAAATTCAAAGCGCTTGCAAAGGTGGAGTTTGTGTGGAGTAGCACTTACTGCGAAGAGCAAACCAGTCCACTCCAAGAAAATGAAAACATGCATTTAAGCATGTGTTTGATTGCGTATTAGTTTTAATCTTTTTCTTCTGCAATTTCTTTCACTTATTTGTTTCGCTGTTGAAGAGTATGTGCTTACTGGAAGCTCGGTCCTTATATAGTCCAGTTGTGATCATGAAGTGGAAAATGGTGCTAGGTTGAGCATTGGTCCTCAGAAGGGGAAACACTTCACCACTGCTCACATTTGCCCCAAACACACATGCAGAGTCATTCCTCTCTGCACTAGACAGAGTGAACGGACCCTCTCCCAACTCTAAACAAGCATACATAAATAAAAAGGTTAGGGCAAGATCTTCTGGTGCTTACACAAGTATTCTAGGCAAACAAACAGAATAAATCATTCTTACCTTGGTTGTAATATTCACAGTCGTATGCTGTTAACAGAAACAATCACGTTGTACAGTGAGTTTGCATGCGTTACTTCAACATTACTAGCTTAAAAACCAACATGAAACAGCATTAGCTGCGCATTTAACTTTTTTAATGTGACAAATCTGCAACTGAAACAGAATACGGAATCAAAGTCTGATTATATAAACACATCCTGACAGCAAAGAGGAGCAGTTTTGAAAAGTACAAACTGAATGCTGGGTTAGTTTTGCATTAGGAATGTTAGTTTGTCTGTGGGTATTAGGGCCAAAGACAAGACATCTCATTTTGGTGTCTTCATCAAATTAAATTTACAAAAGTGATTTTATATAAATAGAAAGCATATTAAATGCAAGTAAAGTGTCTACTTTAATTTTTCAAATAACTTTTGTGAATATAAAATGTCAAAACAGTGTAACAGGTATATATTTATGTAAAAATGAAATAATGACCTGTACTAATTAAAATATATAAATGAAAATGTGATCATACTAAATTTCATTATATTTTAAATTATTAAAATCTTAAGAACTGCTGACAAATAGGTAAAGCCTTGTGGTTTGTAGGATAGTGGCAAAGATTGGTAAAGATTTAAAATGACAATTTATTAGTTTTGGGGGGCTGCACTGATTCTTAAATAGAGTTTTTAAATGTCATCTAATGATTCTGGTTCAAAATAAGCCAGACAAAATTTCTTTGTATATGAACTACTGTTACACTGAATGACATTTAAGTGGGTGTCTTCTGTAAGTCAAAGTAAAAATGTATGACAGTCATTATTTTTTGCTCAGATAAAAATAGAATTAAACAGGACACATTCTAACTCAAAGCTGTATTAAACTTTAATTGTTTTGAGGCTTGAAAACCCCTTTTCATCTTTGACCCATTAACCTCCATGACAGACAGCACAAAGGGGTCAAAAGTTCATTTGCTTCCTCATGTGTGCGCTTGTACTCACGACACACGCTGGGGGATCTCCAGTTCACTGTGACACCATTTTGACAGCATTTGTGTGCATATGCTGCAATACTGGTGCACAGACATTCACAGTCACCCCCACGGTTGCAGTTGCAGGTGTCCGTCAGACAGTTCTTATAAAACCAGGTCACATCCACCTTTGGGACCACAAGGATTAGTTACACACAATACATGGATCCCTAAAATCCCAATTAGCCTGTCACAAACACACAATTGGTTATACAACACACACTCAGGACTATTGACTTCCACCTGAATGTGTTAATGGTGGAATGTTCTAGCTTTTCAAACCTATACAGCCCCCTAGTGGCCAGATTTTGAAAGGCAAACCGTCTCAAACTTCTATCAGATGTTTCATCACAGACAGCGTGTGTCTATCTGATGCCGCCTGCCAGCCTGTGTGTGGCTGTGGGTAAGACGTGGCCTTTTTATCTGTAGGCCAAATGTGTTGTTAAACCCCAGAGGAGAGCTGCTCACCACATTGTGACATGGAGCAAATACATCACTGTAGAGAAGGCCGCACTCCCGCTTAGCATACGGCTGCCGGCTGAGATCCCCTTCACACGGTCTGTGAACTACAAAGTCACTCTCACACTGCACGCACATAAACACATAACAGCGGTTTAGTCAATCTAAACTTCAGAGCAACACCTATACCTGTACAGTGCAGTTTACTATGGCAGAAACCATAGCTAACGTGCAAAACTGTAAGGATACACTACTGTTAAAATATTTGGGGGCAGTGAGATTTTTTTATGTTTTTAAAAAAGGTTTTAATTATCAAAAATGCAGTAAAAATATTGTGAAATATTTTTACAATTTAAAACAACTGTTTTCTATTTGAATATGTTTTAAAGTGTAATTTATTCCTGTGCTCAAAGCTGAATTTTCAGCATCATTACTCCAGTCTTCAGTGTCACATGATCCTTCAGAAATCATTCTAATATGCTGATTTGCTGCTCAAGAAACATTAATTACTAATATCCGTGCTTTTTTTGTGGAAACCGTGATACATTTTTTAGGATTCTTTGATGAACAGAAAGTTCAAAAGAAGCATTTATTCAAAATAGACTCTTTTCCTAATAGCATAAACATTTTTACTGTTACTTTTGATCACTTTAATGCATACTTGTTAAAAAAATTATTTTAAAGAAAAACCTTACTGACCCCAAATTTTTGAACAGTAGTGTACTTTTAGTGTACTCCAGTCTGATAGCATCCTGAAGTGTCATACCTGTCCAACAGCCCAGCTGTCTCCAAAGGCCTGTGCATTACTGACCTCCATATGTGCAGCTGTGGTCATGTCATTTACTGTTACCATGTCAAAGTTTCCGCACAAACCACTCATCTGACCCTAAAAACACAGCCAAATACATTATAGTAAGAAATACGGTTGATACAGTATAAAATTATACAGCTCATTCAGAGAAAACAACCTCTGACCTTCCACTGGGGTCCAGCACGAATATGGACAGTGGTCTTGCGGTCCCATAAAATGGTCAGATCTTGAGCAGGAAAATGGACCACAGTGTAGTATCCCGCACCCCATAGCTGAAACTCATATCCTCTTCCCACGACAGTAGATGAGCTCTGAAGGACAAGCACAAACCAATTCAAATTAATACAGATTACAGTAAATACTACAAGACAACAATTACAGTCTCCTAGTTTATGAAAGGACAAATATGTCTTGTACTCACAGGTTTACCAGAGTTGTCACTGAAGTAGATTTTAGTGAGGCCAACATAGATGAGAAGGTACTTCATGCAAACAATGCCACTTTCATAGCAATCTTTATTTTGAGCCATGATGGACACCTCCGTATCACCAACACTCTACATTTAGACACAAGATTAACAGAAGTATAGTGAGAAACTGATACATGTCACTTTCATCTCTCCTTTGAAAAACAGCATCTTTCATTAAAGGCAATGTATGTATGTATGTATGTATTTCTATAAAGGCAGTGTGTGATTATTGTGTCACTAGTGTCAACCAAACAGAACTGCAAAAATTTGGGGCCCAGTAAGATTTTTTTTTTTACAGAAATTAGTATTTTTATTCAGCAAGAGTGCATTAAATTGATCAAAAGTGACAGTAAAGACATTTATAATAAGATACTATTTCAAGTAAACACTTTACAAGTAAACTTTCTATTCTGAAATATTATATATATATATATATATATATATAATGGTTTCCACAAAAAAATATTAAGCAGCACAACTGTTTTCAACATAGATAATAAGAAGAAATATTTTTGAGCAGCAAATCAGCATATTAGAATGATTTCTGAAGGATCATGTGAATCTGAAGACTGGAATAATGATGCTGAAAATTCAGCTTTGCATCACAGGAATAAATTACTTTTTAAAATATATTCAAATAGAAAACAATAACATTAAAAAGTGACACGTCATATTTAAATAACTAGTGCATTGCTGATGCATCAGCTCATAGGCAGTATCATATCATATGCAGCAAAACCTAGTGTGTTGTTGCGAGTGTGTGCACGTATGTGTGTGTGTGCGTGTGTGTGTGTGTCTAAAGGCATTTATTTTTGTCGTGATGGAAAAGTCTGTCCCCCGGGTAGATCAGTAGACTCCTCAGAGAATCACTGGCCTTTAGGAGACACCAAAGTCTATTCACCTGTATCTTAAGCATCCACACACACACAAACGACACACACTTTCTCAGTCATTAAGGCCAGTAGCAGGTTGCATTGCGTAGGCTGATAGGGAACAGATTGCTCTTTGTTATGTGCGGCTCTTTGCTGAGTTTCTGTGCTGGGACTGACATTAAAAAACTTCATTTTTGTTTAGTAATATGCATTGCTGAGAACTTCATTTGGACAACTTTAAAGGCGATTTTCTCAATATTTAGATTTTTTTGCACCCTCAGATTCCAGATTTTCAAATAGTTGTATCTCAGCCAATTATTGTCCTATCCTAACAAACATACATCAATGGAAACCTTATTTATTCAGCTTTCAGATGATGTATAAATCTCAATTTCAAAAAATTGAACCTTATGACTTGGTTTTGTGCTCCAAGGTCACATATAAACACGCACACTCAGGAAGTACCTTGACTAGGTAGACCTGGCAGTCGCTGACATAATCATATTCCAAGCCATCAAATGTGTGGTAATGTCGGTCGCTGTAAATGGTGCACACTGCTGGACACGGCGAATATGTGCAGTTAAAGAACCCACGATGACACACACTGGAGAGAGACAGAGAGAAACCAAGTGAAATATTACTTAAATATACACACATTCACTGTGATTCTTCAATTAGTGGCTTTTCTGATTAATCAAACTATTCGGAAAAAAACCCCATTTTTTTCTAACTTTGTTTCATCTATATTAAAACAAATATCACATGTGGAATAAAGATACAATCATGGCCTTTATCAATCATAGCGTGAATTTTGTTATAATGCGTCATGGCGTGGATTTTTTGTTATGACTTGTAATGGTAATGACATTTATCATTTTTAGGAGAAAATGTTTTGTCAAAATCAAATAAAAATGTAATGTAAAAATGTAACTACTCCTGTGATGCAAAGCTGAATTTTCAGCATCATTACTCCAGTCTTCAGTGTCACATGATCCTTCAGAAATTATTCAAATATGCTGATTTGGTGCTCAAGACACATTTTAAATGTTAAAAGAGATTCTGTCATATATAACCTTTTAACACTCTTAATTTGGAAATAGTAATGAGACACACAGACAGGGAACAGAAAAGTTCCACTAACTGAAGAATCACCCATTAACAGGAAACAGAATTATGGAAGCTAAGCACACTGAAACAAACTGACCAGCGGTAGCATGGAGTGTCCACTGTCTCTCCAGGGAGATACTCTAGACCAAGCCATGCACAGGGGCAGTTCTCCGGGTAATAGCATTCTCCATTATGAGCCACTAGCCTGCACCAATTGAACAAGATGGTGTAACATTACAAGCTCTGGTGTCAATAGACACGCATACTTTTCAAAACATTTGTTCCAAATGCAAAGACGACAGCGATTACCCAGCAGGACATCCACATCCTGGTACACATGGGGTCATGGGAGGGCAGGTCAGGTTCAGCATCAGGTTTCGACAGGTCAGTTCACAGGCCACACCCACACCTGAAGGTCCACGGCCACTCTGACCCCTGCAGCTATAGTAGACTTTTCCATTGGGACAATCTCCTCTCTCAGGCTCTGAAAAAATGGATAGAAAGAGAATGGTTGAACAAAAGTTTGCATTCTCTTCACCAAGACACATGACTTCAGGTGTCATTTAGTTATATGCCAGTGCTTAGCAATTTGAGTTGGGGCTGTGTTCAAATCATTAGTCATGAGTATGAGTAATAGTGATGATTGCACTACTATAATTATCAAAAGGAATTAGAGTTAACAGACAACCACTTCAATCTAAATGACTGAAATGTATTGAATTGAAAAACAAAAATGGACACATAATAATGCAACCACCTGAATACTGTACTAAAGATTTGAAATCACAGTCAAATTTTGCGAATGAGCAATGTCTTACTATTTTGCCATTTGAGAAAGTCTGGAAAAAAGTCAAACAGACAAGAAAAAAAAAAAAAGGAAAAAGTGGAATTCGCTATCTCCAACCCCCCAAGTCTCCCTTTTTCTTTGTGCATGTGTATCTGAGGTTCAGATCTGTCCAGCATTCAGTCCGCTCAATGCGCTACCTCTGAGGAATGTACTGCTGACCCTCTAAGATGAAAACACTTTTTTCCCAGGAAAAATAGAGGTGAAAGTGAATAGAGGGTCAAAAGACTGATGAAATGGAGAAAATAAAAAATAAAAATTTACCTCTCTCTTCAGGCACACACTCCATACGACCATTTCTGCAGAGACTAAAGAAAAATCATTATGAAATTTAAACAAACACGCAATATCCAAAATAAATTATAAAATATATACGTTAAATAAAAAATATTACTTTAAATAAATAGCACACATTATGTATGGATAATCAGTTTCCAATGCTCACCAAGCCTGCATTTATATGATCAAAAATGCAGTAAAAACAATAATATAGTGAAGATTGAGAAATAATGCGTTTAAAATTCGAACACAGCTCGTCAGACCGTGCAAACCTACATGTATGACAACAAAATACTCCATGTCCACACACTCACCATGGTCCAGATGAGCTGAAGGACACTTCACCAGGCTGAAAGACTGAACCCATGAAATAACAGTGACACTGGGAGCTGCAATGAGACAAGACCCAGTTAGAAAAGGAGAAATTATGTGCTTTTATATGCTAGTATTCAGAAATTACAAGGCGAGGGTGAGGTTGTTGGTGTAGTCAGACGTACAGCAGCACACAGCGCTGGCGAGCGTGATCGTAGAATGTTCCCTCGGTGCAACTGCATCCTTCAGCACAGTCGCCATCACACACTTCACCACTGCTGATTGACTGACACGTCCTCCCACATGCTGATGTGCATGGTTGATACATCATCCCTCCTAAACACACCATACCTATACACACATGCATTCACAAATTACCTCCTAAACATACTCATGCAATAGACAGATAGATAGACAGACAGAGAGATGTAGGTATGAGCAACGAACCGCACTCAGAGACGTGTGCTCTGAAGTTGATGGTGACATGATGTCTGTTGCAGATGTATGCGTAGTGGGACAGAGCAGTGCAGAGGCAGGCGCTGCCACATCGACAGGCCTGATAACGGCACTGCTGGTGGTACACGCTGGGACTCACATATGCATAGCACGGCGCAAACACTTCCTCCAAAAGCACATCACACCGGGCAGCATAAAACACTGAAACAAAAACCTTTTCAGCATCACATGAAGGTCTAGAAATTAAACAACAGAGTAAATGCAAACATAACGACAGAACTTGATTTAGAGGCCATAAAATTTTATGACATTCAGAATGTGCTTTATTCGCCAAATGTGTGCAAACACACCAAAAATTTGGTATGGTTTCCAGGAGCTCTAGGTAATTAAATGCACACAAGAAAATACAGTTAAATAATTAAACAAGTAGAATTGTAAAAAAGTGAATGTAATATATTGTACATCTAAAAATAATGAAATATTAAAGTAGAAAAACTTAAAGTAAAATAAATTCTAAATAAGCACCTGCACCTACATTTTGCTCACTTTTGTAACCTCAGAGTTGATTTTTGGGACAACCATGAATATTGCAACTGTGATGAACAAAGGGTTAACATATATACCATTTTGCTGGTTCATTTCACAGGGGTCGATAATAGGAATGTTAACAGGGCTTATGCATGCTGAAGACACTTTCCAGGCGTTGACGTGCAGCTGTGGAGTTCCTTCAATCATTCCAACAGGAGAACTGGAGGATAAAAACACATTTAGCATTTACATTTATGCATTTTCAGAAGCTTTTATTCAAAATCACTTAACATTGCGTTTAAGGTATACGTTTTATGAGTTCATGCACTCCCTGAGAATCGAGCCCATGACTTTGGAATTTCTAGCTAATCACACAGTCATGCTAATGTAAGAGATTGCATAATGCAACTCGAAAAGATATTGAAGACATTTAATGTTTTGCTGAGAGAAATACAGAGGATCAGCCTTAGTTTCTCACAGGAAATCATCCCGTAGGTTTCCGTTGAGGGTCCCACATAGGCCGAGCGTGGAGCCCATCCAGGTGCTGTCTAGCTGAAGGTAGATTCGTCCACCCTGCCAATCATACTGAAACCTCAGGCCAAAGACAGACCGCAGACCCACAAACAAAGATGTCAGCCGGCGAACGTTCACCATGTCTAACAAACAATTGAAAAAAAGAAATGGGAAATACAATTTAATCCTATATTTTTTCAGGAAACATAAATATTAAATGTGTAATTGTAACATTTTTGTTTATTGTTTAATTTATTCAATTTAATTTTTATTTATTTTCTTGTGTTATCCATTTTCTTTATTGTTCTACTAATAACTTTTTACTATTCTTAATTATATCTCTATTCTTTTTACTAATATTACTTAATCTTACTGTTTATAAGCATTTTTAACTAACTAAACGTATATTTATTACTGCATTTCTACGTTCAGAACTGAACCTAGAAATGTGAAATAAAAGGTAATGGACTTCAGTAAAAATTAGAAAATTAGATATGATCTAAGATTGTCCATCACAGTTTTGCTTTCATCAAATTAAATAGGCTGTCAGCCATAAGAATACATTTACTATTAAAGTGGCCCAATATTGATGTAAAACTGAGAACCTTACCATCTGAGTAAGGCAAATTGACAGCCATACTGGCCCCAATAACAACTTCCCCTTCTCTGGTGAGAGTGACCTGCCTGCTGACGTCTTCATCCACCACCAGAGCCACTGAGTGGATGCAAGAGTGTTCCTGAGACTGAGACGAGAGAGACTCCATTAAACACACACAAAACATCTTTTATGACAAACATACCCAGAAACACTCTACTTACCTCTCCACAGGCTGTGTACTGCAGTGTGACAGTAAACTTGGTGCTGCCGCGGCTCTTCACTAGCACATACTGGCAAGAGCCCATGTGCATGAAGATCCGCCCATCGAATGTGGTCACATGTGCGTCACCCATTACTGTACATTCCGCTGGGGGTTAAAAAAAATAATAATTTAATTCCAAAATAGTTTTTGAGAACACACTTACTTTTTAAGTTATGTGGCCCCAAAGGGAAGATGGTGATGACAAAAATATGAGATGGGAGGAAAACTAATATTTTAATATCTTTGTGTTGGTTCACAAAAAATTGGAGTTTCCCTGAAAAACGCTGTTTTCACTAACAAAACCTTTGCGTTTGCGCACACTCTGCATTTGCTGACAAAAGTTTAGCGTTACCTGAGCAAGTTTCAGTTTGCTCGTAAAAAACATTTCATTTGCGCAAAAAAACAACAACTTTGCATTCACTTGCAAAGAAAGTTTCTTGTGTGAATGCAAATGTCTCAGTAGAAAGCTATATCAAAACGCTATGGTAAAAAGAACTTAGAAGTTGTGTTGTACTTAAAATACAAAAAATACCTGTTTTGATATGGTATTCTATAAAACTAGGGTACACAAAAGTTTTATTTACCAGTGCAATTGTTTTCAGTGCAGTTCCACACTCCTCCCATACAGACACTGAAAATGTAATTCACATTAGATTGAATTCATGAATTTAACACATGACAAGTTCATTTGTTATGGAACAGTTTTCTAATTATTAGCTACTACGGTTAACTAGAGGTTAAAAAATGAGAGAAACTGTGTTTTGTTTGATGTTTTAGGTGTAAAAGAGTAAAAATTTAATGTTTCTAACCAGACAGTGCAGCCCTGCTCCAACACATGACCAAGAGGATATGCTGTACCATGGTACACACAGGGGCACTGAGACACTGCTATACAGGTGCCATTCTGTAAGATCAGACCTGAGAAAAGGCAGACAGAAAGAGAGCCATGAGTAAACGTTAACTATAGTTCACTACAAAGAATTCACTAAAATCATTTTAAAGTTAAAATGTTCAGCAAATAACTGTAACATTCACAAATTATATTTTTATAACCATTTTAGCATCTGATTACTGGTCTTACCATCTGGGCAGTAGCATCCATCCAGACAGTGTAGATTGGTTCCCAAACACTCTTTCTCAAACGTGCATGTAGGTGGGCAGCAGCTGATACAGTCTCTGTAGACAAAACTATCCTCACATCCGTCCGCTGAAACACAAACATATCACATCACAAGCTTCAAATTTTATGTCATGCGTTTCTTTCATGACACAAAAGCCAACTGACCGCATATAGGAAAACTGTCCCTCCATTCTCTGACGGGGTATCCCACATGAGAACAGGCCCTGGTGTACTCAACCAGAGTCCGACAAAATGTCTCCTCATCATCTGATCTGGAAATTAAAAAAAACATTTATAAGTTAATAAACAAAAAAACAGACAAAAGTATGTATAGTTATAAGAAAGAACATAGGGGGAAAGTCAATACGTTTAGTATGGTGATGTGAGACTGTAAGAGCTCTACAGCTGCAAGTTCAACATGCTCTTGCAATCTGATCCTCTCACTACCTCTTCAATCAACACTTGAGTCTGAATCTGTTCATAAACTCTAGCAGCTATTTCATCACTGTAATCAACACACACACACACACACACACAAATTCTAGCACAAGCACAAACACATGCACAGCACACACATACCTACTAAGGATAGGCTACATATATTCACATACACTCTTTCTGCGGCTTTTGCCATATGCAAGGTATTTTCATTACTATAATTAACATAATCCTGTTGGAATTGGGAGGTGTAGAATGCTGGAAATAAGATAGGGAGAAAAAACATTCAGGAAGGGAGAGGGACAGAGAGAAATGCTTATTCTAATTAAAATCCTAAATGTAAGAAACAAATTTTCAACAACAACATTAGGTTAATAAAATGGTTAATATTTTGTTAGTATGCTACAATTAGTCATCTGACTGTAAATTCACTATGTTCATTTTGTACAATCATGTTCTCACATTTGCAAGCTAATAATTGCAAAAGATCCAATTACAGAATTCCCAATGAATTTGAGTTCTAAGACAACTGGCCTTAAAGTTCCAGTGATCCAAAGATGGCTGGAATTTACAAGAATGTTTAAGAAGTTTGAATTATATCAGTGCTGTTATTGTTAACTAAAAATAAACTATTAAAAATATTAATGTTGTCATTCATTTATTTCAATTACATATTAACTAAAATAAAGATAAATAAAAATAAAATTCAAACATCACTTAAGACTTAAAAAACAAAAACCGAAAATATTGATTTGGCAACTGAAATTAAATAAGTTTAAATTGAAGGACTAAAATTATTGAAACTAAAATGGAAACAAAAATAAATGTAATTAATATTAAAAAAACTTAGTAAGTAACTAAACACTTAAATTACAAATTTCAAAAAAATTCAATTGAAACCTGATAATTAATATTAATAAATCCTATAATATTATATAAATAATACTGAATAATACTTTAGATAAAACTGATGAAAAAAAAAAACTCTATCAAACCATTCTAAGGTGATCTCTCAGTCTAGCAAAATCTGGTAAGGCCTGTCAGTTTAGATGGTTTTAGAGTGTTTTTTAGACTAGCAAACTGACCAGCTAAGTGCCAGTTTGGTCCAGCTGGGAGACCTGTTAGAACCACTTAATCCAGCTAAGATCAGCAATCTACCTTTAGCTTGTTTTTTTCAGCAGGGTTCAACTTCAGTTACACCATTTAGACAAAAGCACCACACTTGACTTACACACACATGTCCGAAACACAGCTGGCGACAAACGGATTTGGGTCAATGTTCTCATGGCAGGAGATGAAAGGAAAGAAAAGCAATGCGCTGCACTTCTCAACGGCATCCTGCTCAGATAACACACAAACAGGCAAGTTGCTAAAACAGATTTTAAGTTGAATAATCAAAAATATTTTCATAGAAATATTTTCTGACCTTAAAAACTCGTTTTAAACTATCATCCATACTAAGACCCATTTAGCTTAGTTCAAACCCAATATGTAGTGCGTGAAAGCGTACATCCATATCGGACTCAGATGAGCAAGGTCCAGGAAAATCATCATCAACCTCAGGACAGGGTCTCTCTTGGGGCAAATCTACTGCCCAGCTGTTCCCAAATTCAGCAATGTCATCAGAGACTATACCTAACATTGCAAAATGCAAAGCATTAAGGACACCATAATACACTTGCTCCAACAGAAATGATAAAATCCTGTTTCTTAAGAATTAAATTGTCCCTAAAATGTTACAACTCATCTCTAAATAGGCAACAGTGGGATGGCAGTGTTCAGACTGAGTATCCAACTCTGTTTAGCTTTGATATAATTGTCCTGAATTTGCTGCTGACTGAGAAGATGAGTGTGTGTCCGGGCCTGTTTGTCTCACCGCGGCTGCTGCTGAGATCATCCGATCCGTCATCATTATAGTTTCCACACAGACCACAAGGCCTTCCTTTGTGTGCTTCGGTCATTTTGAGGTAGACTCCAGAGCTCCCGTCCCATGCCAGAGAGAAGCCAAACGTGCTCTTCACCAGGATATAGTCAGCCAAGCGCTCGATGAAAATATTGCGCACTGTCTGTGGCAGACTCAGCCTGAATACATGCACAAGAAACACAAGAATTTGATCAAATTTGATACTGAAATGTCGCCTGGGACTTTTTTGTATCATCATCATACTATCATGACCTAAAAGCTATTTAATACCAAAGTGGCCAAGGTTTCGAATGTTCTCTGACAGAACATATACACATGAAACGGAATGATTTATCTCTCCATCAGCATATTTTTTCTTTAATAACTGTAGTTTGTTCATTAATTCATCCAAGATTCACTACTGTTCAAAAAGTTTGGGGTCGTTAAGACTTTTTAATGGTTTCGAAAAAGATGTGTCTTACGCTTACCAAGAGCACATTTATTTAATCAAAAATACAGCAATACCTTGAAATATGATTATAATTTAAAATAACAGTTTTAATATATTTTTAATATATTAGAAAATCTGATTTATTTCTCTGATGGCAAAGCTGAATTTTCACCATCATTACTCCAGTCTTCAGTGTCACATGATCCTTCAAAAATCATTCTAATCAGGCTGATTTGCTGCTCAAGAAATATTTCTTATTATCAATGTAAAAAAAAACGTGCTGGTTAATATTTTTGTGGAAACTGTGATATAGTTTGAGTAATTTAATGCTTCTTTGCTAAACAAAAGTATTAATTTAATATTAATAAAATGTCCAAACTCACCTATGTCCTCCCTTTAGCACCTGATAACCACTAATATAGATTTCCTCTTCATTTGGGAAGAACAGACTCAGACCACGTGGACATGAATACACTGAACCTCTACATGAACGACTGTTATGAACCTGCCAAAGAGAAATAAACTAGCAATGCAGATATCAAAAGAAAAACATAGATAGCAAACAGACCTGGCGCAGCTGTAACTTACCCACACCGTATATTGGGGCTCTGTGGAATGGCAGTCCTTGGCCAAGATATACGAACAGGTTCCAGGGAAGTAGTAATACATTCCATCAAAGGTCTCAAAATGATGCTGACCCCATGAACGGCAAATCCCATCCCTGTCCTGACCATGGTTGGGAACTGATGCAAAAAAAAAAAGACAAAAATCTCCAAAAACACTATTGTGGTGGTAATACTACAGAATTATGGGACTGAATGATTAAAAAATATGTACACCACCATTCAAAGGTTTGGAGAAGACTCATCATCTATTTGTAATTTATTCTGTGACGACAAAGCCAAATTTTTAGAAACCATAACTCCAGTCTTCAGTGTCAAATCAACGTTCAGAAATCATTCTAATGCTGATTTGCTGGTCAAGAAACATTTCTGATTATTATCAATGTTGAAAACAGTCGTGCTTAATATTTTCGTGGAAACAAATATTTTTTGTTAGTGATTATTCAAGCATTTAATTCAATACTTGTGCCCCATGTAATCAATGCCCCGCTGGACACGTAATCAGTACAGCTTATATGAATACTGTATATGTAGTAACCTGTTATTCTGTTGGTCATACTAGCTGCCTGGCTTTATAGTGCGTGGTTAATTAAACACACATACAGAGCTCTTTGTGACCAGCAATCTATTCCCAGAACATCTGTAATCCAATGCTACCAAATGCAGTAAGACATAGTCACGTAGATTAACTGGAACCAGTGAGTAATGCCACTTGAATTCTAGTAAATCCACATTTAATAGTCAACACTGGGTGGCAGATGATAATATCAGACAGCACCTTACTTCAATTACATGGAGACAAGCATCATTTTAAATTGAATGTAACCTGTGTGTGTGTGCTTCTTACTGATTTGACAGCGATCCCCGAGACCCTGGAACTGAGCACAATCACAGCGTCCTTCCTCCTGGCACCAGCCTCCATTAAGACACCCACAATATTCTACAACACACAGAAACACAAAAGGCAAATTTCACAAAACATTAATAATAAAGCAAATGAAACTTAAAATTATGGGCAAAGTACTGAAGGTGAATAGCTCAAGTGTTTTTGTTCCGACAGATTTTTGACATTTCTCTACTTGGCAGTCTAAAGCAACCTAGTCGGTTTTGAATAGTTCACTGACCAAATTTAGAGTCTCCTAATCAAAGCTTCCAAAGCCCCCACTGCTTGATTTAAACTTTTTCTTTTGAACCCTTTTGCCAAGAAACAGTTTCTTGTTCCTTTTGATTGTTTGGTCATGCAGACTTAAGCAAAAACATTGATTTAAATGTCTAACCATTAGATTGACCACTAGTTTTTGGACACTCCCAGTGTTATTTTAGTATCATTGAGATATTACTATTGTTTTTTTTTAACATTCTATTTATTTATTTATTTATTTTTTGTATTTTCATTTTATTTCGATTTTAGCAATTTTGTTGTGCAATTTTTGTTTTGCAATTTTTTGTTATTTTCATTAGTTATTGATTTACAAAAATGTCTATATAGTTTTTATTATTTATTATTCCAGTTTTAGTTATTGGAGAACATCAAGTTAAACTAAATGAAAATGAGAAATGCTGCTTTGGCGACTAGCTGAAATAAAATAGGTTTACAGTTTTTTTTATCTTTTCTTTCAGAGTTTTTATTTTTATTTAAGCATTTATTTCAACTAACATTTTTATGGTTTTAGTTAACTATAATAAACCTGCATAAACTTTCTATTCATTATTGGTAAAAATGAGTCTACCAGTTTGGCTTCAGATAACCAAACTACACAAAGATTATTTCACAATGAAGCTGACAGTGGCGTAACTTCTAAAAACATTAGTTTATTGAAGTATAACTTCATAATTGATGTTTCTAGCAATCAAACTCAGTTGAGACTGTACATATCTCTGCAAATCTTATGTGTTTGTGTGTGCACAGTATATACAAAATACCTGTTGATGCATCTCTCGCTGTATAATTATGAAGAATTCTTCGTGGGAGAGCTGAATCAGACAGCACTGTGCTAAGGGTCTGCAGAGAAAAAAAATTACTCAGAATTTGCCGAGTCCGTGGGTCTATTGGATTATAGTGGCAACAGTACCATATCTAGCCACTAAGCCATGTTGGTGAACCTGTCTTGGCATTCCTTCACATGGTTTTGCCACTGCAGACATTTGGGAGTGGAGCTTTCAGTGGCTGTAGCATTTGTGTAAACTCCACAAAGACAGCTTTGTCAGCACTGAGAGTATATCTCAGTATCTGTGAGTGTGTGTGTGTGTGTGTGTGTGTGTGTGTGTGGTTACTCCACTCTGTCCCTTGTCGCTTTCTCTTAGGTATACTCACCTCTTCACGGAAGAGATCCCGTTTCTGCCGCAGTGCATTAACCCTCCTTTTAAAAGTGGCACAAAGAGAGCAGTATTAAAAGTGCGGCGACTGTGAGACTAAAGGTTCAGAAACACTTAAGATGCCATACAGACACAGTCACGCTGATGGACCGCATGATTCTCAAGGAAGTGGTTTAATGGTTACTGCAAAACATTAGACCAAACACTTAACATCTTATCAGTGATTGCATGTAGAACTTGACACTGTCTCTCTCCTCAAAACCTCCTTGTAATAGCGGATGTTTGATAGGGTTCACCAGTTTTTAAGGGTATAATCAAACTGCAATCTATGCTCAACATTTTTAAAAATCTAAAACCATTATGATCATACGCCTAGCCATCAGCATCACAAAGTCATCAGCATCAGAACAAGAGGTTGGATACGTATACAACCACATACCTGGGTAGTTTATTTTCTGAGTTTGATTCCTGGCAAATAAATCCTGTCAAAAGCAGAATTATAGAAACAAAATATTTATTATATTTATAATATTATATAATACTTATAAACTTATCATATTAACCAAGTTTAGTCTGAATATGCAGCATAGGATCAAAGAAAACTTTTTTTTTTGGTAAATTTTTGTACAAGTACATAAAAGTATATAATGCTTAGTATGCTCAAAAAGTTTTGAAGGCTTATTTTTTAAGTTTTTCAAAGCGTAACACAGATTTACATAATTCATAATTCACAAATTACATAAATGACATCCAAAATAGCAAACAACACTCTCAGAAAAAAAAAAGGTACAAAAGCTGTTACTAGGGCGGTACCTCTTTAGAAGGTACACATTTGTACCTAAAAAGTCCACATCGGCACCTTAAAGGTACATATTAGAATCAATAACGTACAAAAGTGCACCTTTTGAAAAGGTACCACCACAGTGACAGCTTTTGTACCTTTTTTTCTGAGAGTGAAAAACCCCTAAAAAACTGTTCCATTTAAACATTTTTTTCTGTCAAAATACCATTTATAAATTAATTTGGGATCTCCTTCAAAAAGACGCCTTTAAAATCTTTTTGTTATTTTGTTGAATGTATTATGACTAAATCAATATTACCACAATTTCACTGTAGTAGGAATAAAAAATAAGGGATTTCAGGAAAACTATGGTACCATAGTACATTTTATAAGGGCCAACTACAATGTCTACATTACTAATTCGTAAAATTCAAAACTATTCAAAAATAAGATATACTTACCTTGAAGCACAAATAGCTTTAAAATAAAAAGTGTACAGAGTGAAAACAGTTGAATGTCCCGCTGTTCGTTCATCTCAGAGCGACGGGCGTCCTTCAACGATCATGAAATGACGAGTTTCATTTTAGGAGGATCGATTGAAATTCTCCTTCAGAAAAAGATTCTTATATGACTGATCAAGATAAAATCTCTGAGGTACGATTAACAAACTAATGTGATTTGTCCCAGAGTTGTGAAGGATAAACGTCCATCTTCTGTAAAGTCAGAGGAGGATGATGTACCTGCGCGCACCTGCGGCATCAGGAGGACGGAGCGCACCTGCGCGCAGGTAAGAGCTCAAGAGCACTCATCTACCTGATGAACGGAACGACATATAGATCAGATGATATTCCAGTCACAGGTGAAGTACTCAGAACACAAGTTTGATTTAACTTTACAATGGTTACAGTTTAGTCAGGCAGGCTATCTATATTTTTAATATTGTAATCTTTATCGAGTATGAAGATATTGTCTTCCTCGGTGTCACAATAGTTATGAATCACCGGTGGAAAATATTAAACCTACAAATTTTCACATAACTAACGTTAAAGATGAAACCACTGCGCTACATCCTGTCAAAGTCATTCAGTGACTTTTAAGGGGAAGGAGGGGGTTTCAATCTAAAGATTTGTCCAACCGTAGTGCCCTTCTTTTGATAAACAAACACTTTTACTTGCGATATAAAAATTTGCTACATAAATAATGATACTAACGCTACTTACATTTCGTCCGTTACAGATCCTCACAGAAAGCTCTCGAGCAGCCTGCTGTTTCTATGGTAATGTGTTGAGGTCATTTTTGTTCGCGAGCGTCTATTTACTGCGCTAAACGTAAACGTCTTTAAACATAAAGTTTTATGGTTATTAAAATTACATTTCGAATTATTGAATAATTTTCAAAGGGTCGACATTTTAAGGAAATTTCCGATCGCGCAAACAAATGTCTTTGGCGCCTATTTAAGAGTTTAAGATTTTTTATTTTTTTTTGCTATACTGTTCATTGTGAACTCATTTATTCCAGATAAAATATTTTTCCTGCTGTTATTAAAAAATAAACATCCACTAAACTGGACTTAAACAAGCAGGTCAACTGTGTTCTGCTAAATAGTTCAAATGTCAAAATACGTTTTATAATCCTTTCTCTGCATTATATGAATCCTGTGATAAATGGGTAGACCAACTGAAGTAAAAATAATTTCTTTAGCGTCTACACATTTGTCAAAATCTATTTACTTCCTTGTACTTAAGCAGTGTGACATTGTAGATATTTGTAATTTTTAATAATAAATGTTTGTTAACGTTAATATGTAGGCCTATAGTTTTATGATCTCATAATTAAGAGGCTACATGGATGATTTGTACTAAAAGGACTTTTATGTGAATTTCACAAAAGCAAAGTGATTAAAATAGTAACTGCAGTTACAAAATATAGAAACATACACTTTGCAATATAAATATATACATAAATTTAACGCAAAATCCTGATGTTGTTGCCTAAAAAAGATAATGAACATGTTCTTTTTCAACTATCCAGATTAGACATATATAAGACAAATCATTCACTAGATACATTTTCCCTCCAAATACACATATCAAAGCATTGCTTTGGCGCGCATAGGCCATTCGAAAAATGACATCATCGAGGCGCGCCGGCGTCTATTAATGTTTGCTTACGGGGAATAATGGCGATGTGCACAATACTACGGTGTGCTTTTGTTAGTTTGACCTCCTCTCTGCCTCGACTTTCAAACAGAAACGCTCTGACTCCAGCTGGACTGCTGGCGAGGACATGCTATAAAAGACCCCTGAGCACCACCGCTCGATTTTCCGCAGGTATTCAAACTTATGAATGTTTACAGGCGACTCGCATGAAAGTTTAGGTCTGTCTATCTGTGCACTGATGTTACAATCGTTTCCAAATGCTGTGGTAGTGATAAACTCAGAATGAAGTATGTTACATGCACATTTGATTGCTTCTTTACGTGCACAGTTACGCTGTTTTACCTTTTCTCTGTCATTCTGCAGCACTGAAGTTTACAGACAAACACGAGTGGGTTCGCGTGGACAGTGGTGTGGCAACAGTGGGCATCAGTAATTTTGCACAGGTTAGACTGGTTATTAAAGCTTTATTTTTATAGGAAGAGGTGGTTTTTTTGGATTATATAAGATGTATTGTCATGTGTTTATAATGTAATTTTCCCAGGAGGCACTGGGGGACGTGGTCTACTGTGGGCTCCCTGAAGTTGGCACAAAGTTGTCACAGTCTGGTAACTATTCTTGCTCTGGAAAATACTGCTTTTGAAAAACTTGTTCTGTAAAGAGCACATTCACAGTAGGATACAGCTATTTGTAAAAAAAAATACAATAATTTGTTAGTAAATCAAGCAAATATTATGATCAATTAGTATTTTGTTTGTGTATTTATTATTATCTGTACCATAGATGAATTTGGTGCCCTGGAGAGTGTTAAAGCAGCGAGTGAGTTGTACTCTCCTCTGACGGGGGAGGTGACGGATGTCAATGACGCCTTGGCGGACAACCCAGGACTGGTCAACAAATCTTGCTATAAAGATGGTGAGACATTACTTCAAACTTGTTTGGACTCAAACTATCCTGGAATCTTTCAACTTAAAAAGAATAGTTCACCCAAAAATGAAGATGAACCCACCCTCAGGCCATCCAAGATGTAAGTGAGTTTGTTTCTTCATCAGAATAGATTTGGAGAAATGTAGCATTCCATCACTTGCTCACCAATGGATCCTCTGCAGTGAATGGGTGCCGTCAGAATGAGAGTTCAAACAGCTGATAAACACATCACAGTAAATCACAAGACTCCAGTCCATCAGTCGTGTGAAGTGAAAAGCTGCATGTTTGTAAGAAACAAATCCATCATTAAGATGTTCTAATTTTAAATGATAAATACGAGTCTATAATCTATTATAACGCTCCTCCAGTGAAAAAGTCCATCACCTGTTGTCCTCTCACATCAAAATCCAAAGGTGTATATTTCTCTCCTGATTTTATTTATTTATTTTTTTGGTCTTGATGGATTTGTTTCTTACAAACATGAACCTTTTCAATTCACAAGATGTTAATGGATGGGCTGGGGTCATATGGATTACTTGTGAATTATTTTGTTGTTTTTATCAGCCGTTTGGACTCATTCTGATGGCACCTATTCACTGCAGTGGTGATCAAGTTATATAATGCTAAATTTCTCCAAATCTGTTCAGATGTAGAAACAAACTCCTACATCTTGGGTGGCCTGAGTGTGAGTAAATTTCAGTCCTGTGATCAGATATAAGTAATAGTTCTTTCAAAAAAATTTACATTTTGTAATCAATAAGTGTCTGTTTTATTCACAGGCTGGCTGATGAAGATGACTGTATCTATTCCTGAGGAATTGGATGGACTGATGGATGAAGCTGCTTATGAGAGATACATCAAATCTATAGAGGACTAGAGCATGCTGCTGGCATGTTGCATATGGGGGAGAATTTAAAAACAATCAATTAAGGAATGTTTATAGTAGTTGATTTAGTTTAGATGCTCTCCTAGATTATATTTTCCCAGCCACTGGAGGGGACCACATGGACACAACATTATGCACTTCGCTTGGAAAGCAACAAGCAAACCTGTTTGGATTGAGCCAGTTACTGTATGTAGCCTCAGAGACACAGCCTATGCAACAGTTTCATCTCTTTTGTAGATGTTACGCTGTTCCTGTAAAAGTCTGTCATCGCTTGGAATAAGCTACAAATAAAAGTACGGATGACACCCAATGTCCAGTCTGAGGACAGCTATGAAACCTGGTGAAATCTGTGTTAGTTTTAAGGACTCAAAATGATTAACCATTAATTAACCACATTAAACATCTATTTAAAACACTTATCTGCTTTAAATGGTTTTATTGCATTAGAAATCTTGCTTTTTGATGCCAAATGTGCCTCTCGCAGAGTTCTAATTTACAAAATGAACCCAGTGTCTGCAAATTAATTATTTTAAGTTATTTTATAAATACCTTCAAAGAAAACAAACCTTGGGTCATAAATATGTTAAATATCAAACAGTTTCCAACACCATGATGGGTGTTTGTACAGGGGGAAAAAATTCCTCATGCTGACGAACATCAAAACAGACAATACTTGCTTCCTAATATAGTTGCTTACAAGTCAAAAGTCTTATTCTGATTTCTAGATGTAATAAAAGATTTTTTTTTTTTTTTTTTTATCTACCAGGTAAAAACCTTAATTCTGATAACTTAGAGAAGTAATGATACACTATATAAACACGAGCAATAATAATAGTCCATCTAATCTAAATGGGTTATGTGTACTGAATTAAGTTTAAAGTCAAAACATCAAAATATCAAACATGTTTGATATCTTCAGACTAGATGTAATCAAAGTCTGAAGCTAAAAAATCTGAGTCTGTGGCCATAATACACATGAATATGTCCGAAATCAACAACGACTGCTGAAAATCTGCAGACTGGCTGACTGGTGTCACCTAAAAGTTGTGTAGTGGATTCCAGCCTTAACATGTCAGTCTGTTATCTGTGGGGAACAGCTACACCTTCAGGCACTTTGCTGTAAGGGTCTCTGGTTGGGGTACGTCTGGCCTGGGTGCATGAGACTGTGGGCTGAGGTAGGCCCTCCAGAAGACACCAGTCCCTCTCTGCCCTCTCTCTACGTTGTGCGCTCTCAAACATCACGCTGGCTGTGAAGTCTCGCTCATTTAGGAAGGCAATGGTTTCGTCCCGTTTGCGGCTGACGTAGCCCTTCAGCACAGCGCTGTATGGGTTATCTTGCCTGTCTGGATCCTCCGACTGATGTTTAAACTCCATGCGGGTGATGACTGGGAGGAGAAACCCAGTTCCTTCTTGACTCACAACATCCTCCATACTGCCCAGAGCATCCTGCACCAGCCTGGCGGGAACAGGTATCAGGTCACAGCCTGATCGCTGGTCAACAAACTCCCTAAAACGCCTTCTCACCGACGCAACATCCTGTAGAGACCGTGCACGTCGCTCCTCAAGCTCACTAACGATCCGTTCTGGGTAGTTGCCGCCTAAAACCACACCTGTGAACAGAAAGTGAGGATAGATAGTATAAATGTGATTTAGTTTTTAATTAAAGCCAACCCATTTTACCTCCATAATGTGATGTCTTTCCAAGTGAAAAGACAGGAAAAAAGAAAAAAATGTATGGGACTTGATTTTATTGGGAATACTGGTGGACAATATAACCAAAATCCTATATTGCGATATGATTCATGTTATTTGACAATATAGTTATTTTGCAGGAAATAACGTAACATTATGAATATTACAAACATTTTAGATGACACTTCTTTGGTTTTCTCCCAACATCTATGTTTAGCTTTAATCTACTGTGTTAGTGAAAATTTAAGTTAATTTAAGTTAGTTTGACAAAATTTAATTGTAATTGTCTGTTTAAGGGCATTAAATTGTGAAAAAGACTGCAATTCAGTACTCACATGCTGTCTGACAGGCCGCTTTAAGTGCTTGCACTTTGGGTGTACAGAAATCTGTCCTTCAAAACAGTGTGAGTTCTCTTTTGTGTCTATTTGCGCTTAAATTGCTTAAAATCATTTTTAAAGGACTTTTTAAACCTATTCAACACCTTTTAAATGCAATAAAACACACACAAAAAAACAACAACTCTGTATTCAGAGTCTGTATTAAAACTGTCTGTTAGAACAAAACCCTTATTTGGAAATTGACCAGCATTATTGTTGGATTCTTCTGCATTTTCAGTTATTTGACCACTATAAATATGAAACTACTTTCATATTTAGCCATTTGCATGTGATATTAGCAGTATATCTCATTTAATCTGTTTCAGTCCACGATAACCATGAATAGATTGTGTAGTATAACAGACCTGCTCTATGCAGCATTGACGCTGGGCACTTCCAGGGCTTATGGATGAGGTCATCAGGAAGTGCCTTCAGTTCAGGACACCACTGCCGCACATAGGTGCCATAGGGGTCACAGGTCAGCGCTGCATCAACAGGATGCATGACAAAGTTCCAGTGATCCAGTCCACACATTCCTCCGTTCTGCCACATCATGGCATCTATAGCAACATCAGCATCTACCAGTGTGTCCTGTAAAATAGAGAAAGAGTGTTGAGATGCCGAGTTGAATGGTCATTACAGGTCATTTCTGATAAAGTTGACACATTCTCTATCAACAAACCAGAAACCCAATTCATGAATGCTGAACTTGCTGGCACAATGCTACTGTGTCGCAGGTGTTTGCCAGGGTGTTGCTATTTGGTTTAGTAACCTTGGCTTGGTTACTAGGTGGTTTCTTACTGGATAAAGTCAAAATAGCCAAGGTGGAGCTATTAGATTATTTAATGTGGAAAAACATGACACCTCTCCTCAATAAAACAAAATTTGAGGTGCAGGATGAGTTATGCACAACAGATTTATAGTTATGGTTGGGAGTTTTGCATTAGCTGTAGTATCACATTATTATTGAAGCTTATTTTGGTCAAAAAATAAAAATATCTCACAATTCCAGAATTTTTTTCTCACAGTTTTGACTTTACATCTCGTAGCTGTGACTTTTCTCAGATTTAAAAAAGCTCACAACTCGCATTTGTGAGTTTTTTCTCACAGTTTTTACTTCTTTTCTCAGAATTGTGTGTTTATATCTCAGAATTGCAAGTTTATATCACACAACAGCAAGCTATAAACTCACAGTTTTGACTTTTTTCCCTCAGAATTCTGAGTTTACATCTTGCAATTGTGACTTTCCTCAGAAAGAATGAATGCAATTGCAAGATATAAACTCACATTTATGAGGCAAAAGTCAGAACTGCGAAATACAAATGACAAATGCAAGAAAAAAAAATCACTAAATCATTTTAAGAATAAGGAGTTTTTGTCTTCTGCATGTCTCTTGCATGTCTCACCTGAAACCAGCGGTATCCTTCCTGCCAGGCAATATGCAGATAAGCGATGAGGAAGGAGGCCACCACATGTCTCATGTAGTTGTTCATCCAGCCAGTTTGACACAGCTGTCCCATTGCTGCATCTACCAGTGGTTATCCTGTCCTTCCACGCAGACATGCCTTCAGATGGACACGATCTGAGCTCCAGTGCAGAGCCTGCACAAGGGTCAACATTTGAGTATGCCAATGTAATCGTAACAATAATCACATTACTAAATATATACATTTTCTGATGCCACCTAGATGCAAGGATGTTGTGGGTGGTTGCCTGGGCATAAGAGACATAATATTGTCTAGACACGATTTTGTACTTTCCATACATTTGATGGGAATAACACAGCCCTGGACCTTGAAAAAAAAATCAGCTTTCTGCAAAAAAATAAAATAAAATAAAATAAAAAAATAAAAAAGGTCTAATATTACTTATTTGATGCTGAGAAAATCAATAAAAATCGTGCCATTGGTCTTTAACGCATCTCAATTTTGATAAGTGCAATTATTAACAATCTTCAAAGGAGTGGAAAAAGTGGAAATTAGGATAAGGCATAAAATAATGGCTTCAGAATCATTTATAAATGTGAAAATTGGCTGAGAATTGAACATATAGTTATAACTTGGCTCAAAGGAAGACAGGAATTATGTCTTTGTGGCAGTTTTTCTGATGATTAAGGGACAATACAAGATGTCTTCACCTTACAAATGGTTGTCAAAAGCAAAAACGCTACAAGACGCATCATATTATTGTGAGAAAGTGTGATGTGCTATAGCAAAACAGGCAATATTTTTAGAATCAGCAGTCCAAAATTATTAAGAAACCAGTATTGGATTTCAGTCAGCAAATATGAAGCAGGACTGTGTTATAAATATGAATCTTGCCTTGTAGGGTGGCCTGAGGGACTCCCAGGGCAGGTCTGGGAAAAGGCACAGCTGCCAGTATGCCAGGTCCCTCCAGGCCAGTTTGCGCTGGAATTTGGGAGGTCTGCAGCGAGCTCCACGGGCGTCCCATAATAGGCTGCGTGCACTCAGCTGCCCAAAGTGCAGATATGGAAATAGAGAGCTGGTGTTGGGCTCATCTGCACGACTTGACTCCTTCTCATAACGGCACACGCCTACAATGAAGTCAGTCCATGAATGCAAAATGATGGATGGGGTGCTATAATGCTGCTATATTAAAACACGCCCTGGAAATATGTCTTACCATCTCGCAGGAAGGCCTCAAGATGAGCCTGAGCTCCTTCCTCACTGAAGTCCCATGATTTACAAATGTTCACAGCCCAGTCAATCTGTGAATACCAAACCAAATCAGCATTTTGATTATGTAAAATGGCAACATACAGACTTAGAAGCCATTCACTCAGAACATGATTTTTGCATTTGACTGCACTACTTTTCTATTGCTTTTGTACTGTATGTCAACTTCTTAGACAGTAGCCTTTGACCGTTACGATTACACCTTGCATCTCTTGCACGACACAGCATTCTAAAAAAACACAGCACAACACTTAAATTCACATAAGTTCTTAACTTTTAAAAAAACATGTCTCAAGTCTCAGGAAAAATGCACTCTGTGTGAATGGAAACTATGCTATGGAAACTATAATATAGATAATACATTACATAAAGAGAGATGTTTCTGATGCATAGATAACAATGAAACAAATTCATCCTAGTAAATTCAAATTATTATGCAAATATTGTTTTATGACGACACATGTGATACACATTTCAACATCAATATAAATTATTTATTTTAATACACTAACAATATAACATAATAATAATAGTAATAATAATAATAGCAATAATAATGATAAGCATAGATACTTAGTGATATTAATTAGTGTATTAAAATTAAAATATAATAACTTGTTCAGAGTTATTGTATTTAACTAAAATCTAAACTAAAATTAAAAACTTTAAAAATATTTTTGTTGTCTGAAATAAAATAAAATATAAAAACTTTTAATTTACCTCGATCTACTAAAATAACTAAAACTAAACCTAAATATAATTATATAGACATAAAAAAATGAAAAAGTTGAACATGACCGCTGTGTGTTAATGTTGGTTTGAATATTTCACCTCTGTGCCATCTTTCCTGCGTGGCATGCCTGCCAGTCCCAGATCAACAAGTGGGCATCCCTGTGGCCATGTTGAGGGAGCAGGCAGGGCAGCAGGGGCGTCCAGCAGAGCGGTCAGTCCACTGCCAGCATTCTGCTGACAGCAGCTCATCAAGTGAGAGACAGAGCCGATACCTGCAAATAAAAGCAGAAACCTTTAAGAAACTAGCACTTTGAAAGATTTTGGTGTTGTTTGCCCATGTAGAAGTTGCCACCATCATGCCAGGGGGTAGTACGTGGCTGTCAGGGCACTGCTATATGGTTGCTAAGGTATTCTTTGGTGTCTTGCTGCACAGTTGCTATGATGGACGTTTAATTGACCCAGACATTATTTTCTGATTTGTGGAATGATAAAAAAAAAATTCAAAGCCCTCTCTGCTTTATCCAATATTCAGGTTTCTGTTCTGGAAAATGTATGTAAATTGCTGCATATTTAATTAGACAATGCCTCATTTGTATTTAAACATAACCTTTCAGAAATGCATCATTTGCATAATTAAACATAACATTTCAGAACATTTGTGATACAATTATCTACTGTGGGATTCAACTGGGGAAGTATGGCAATAGCTAACAATATAATAATTTGTACTCTACTCGCCTGTAGCATCTTGCTTTAAGGCATATTAATGTCCAAGTTATATACAAACGTTTATTTATTTTTAAAGAAGTATTTAAAAATGTATGAACAATCACCAATCCAATGCAAAAAACGAATCCCCAAAATTTCCACCTCATCAGCCCTGACCTGTACTGCGTTACCCACCTCGTAGTCCAACGCCCCGCGTGCTGACCGTGTAGGGGTCTCTAAGGCAGTAGGAGTGGTAGATATGGCACTTAACATCTTGTTTCTTCAGTGTTTCCCACATGCTGTCATCTCTTTCCTTCAGCCATGGCTCATACAGGGCCCCCGTCTCAGCAATCAACCCTTGCAGAGCTGTCAAAGATGAGGCCTCTCCCTTCAGGGTCACCAAGTGGCTTCCACGCTGCTCCAGAGAGAGGTTCAGACTCACTAGTGCCTGATGCAGCCAGTATTTAGACGCCCCACCGGCTGCCACTGTAACCCCTGGACCCTCCTCCTCCACCGCATTCCACAAGAAGACAGGAATGACAGGTGTTAAAAACAGTACTTATTAGAAATTTTATTTATTTATTTATTGCTTGCGTGCGTGCTTGCTTTCAATTTCTTTTTCTTTTTCAAAGAGCTTTTTAACTTTGATATTTTTTGTTTTGTTTTGCGGAGACAGAATGTGCAGTTAAGTGATTTTACCAGCAGAGGGTACTGGTCTAATGCTAATGTGACTGTAATACTACCATACTACCAATACTATTACTGTAATAATACCATCTAAAATGTTGCTAGCCACAGATTAATAATGTTAAAATCAATATAAGAATTATGTCATATATTATTCCATTTTATATGATTTATATCATTATTTCATATATCATATATTATAATTATTTCATATAATTTTTATTTCTCTTAAATAGATGATAACCCTTCAAAATTGTACAAATACATATATTTTACTGGGTAAATAACTGAGTAATAAAAATTAAATGGCTTAGTGGATTCAGAGCTCTTTTAAAGCATATCCACTGACTTTCTTTGAAGCTCAGACATAGATATACTCACACACAGAGACACACATACACAGCAAATGATGTAAAACAATGTGTTACTATCTTTTTCTTTCATGTGTATTGACTTACAAGTGGACTAAAGCCTTTCTAAAGAGGAACAAATAGCTTTAAAATGAAAATTGAACAGGGAGCTTGTGTTTGAGGACAGTGTAATCAATAATGTTTAGACGGTAGAACAAGTCTAACAGACAGCAGATCAATACAGACGAGCCCCCACCTCCCTCCGCCCTGTCCCACTGACCTCATCGTATGATCTGATCAGCTCTTTATTTAAAGCTCAGCGGCTGCTGAGTGAAGGGCTGATTAGAGAGAAAGAGACTGAGAGTGGCCAGAGAGCAGTTCACCACTTCATTGGGTGACAACAAAAATCTAAATGTCACATAAAAACACAAATAAACTTGGATATTTTCTAAAGAAAATGTGAGTGGGTTAAACACAAGTTAAGCTCATTGAGACATAGACAGATGTTGATTACTACAAAATATACAGCATTAGTCCCTCAAATTAAAAATATGAATTACTTAAATAAAAATATAAAATCAGGATTATTATGAGGTACTATAAGTAAATGGGGCCAATTTTGAAGGATTTATGAGAAAAAATGTAAAAACGCATTATTAATATTATATGAAATATAAGGCTGCTTAAAATATATATATACTTATATATATACATACACACACACACACACACACACACACACACACATTTAGCGGACACTTTTATGTGCGTGTGTGTGTGTGTGTGTGTGTGTGTATATGTATAATTTCATTAAATATATACATTTTAATTTAGAAAATGCAATTAAATTTAGTCAAGAATTACAAAGAAACAGCAAGTAACTGTTTAAACACACTGAATTAAACATGACACTTTGAAGTAGCAAGACTGAAATTGTATTTTCTTGTAAAACCTACTCAATCTTATTTACAACACTTTAGCAACTTGCAGCTACATAACAATGTGCAGATTCCTTTAAATACATTATTTTTAAATCACTGAATTAATATTCAGTAATAATATCGAATTGACTGCACTGTCACTATTAGATGAGAACAAAACTTGAACTGAATCGAGCTGAATAATGACACTACTGTTTTATGTACAACTGTTTTATAGATGAAACTGAATTTGTTTCATAATTTATGAATTTTACAACATGAATATTATTATTTTTTCTATTTATTACTGTAAAGCTACTTTGACACAATCGACTTGACATAAACGCCACATCTCAGTTTAATTTATTCAGATGAAAATGCTTGGTTGTCAAACAACACGCTTTGCAGGAAAAACAGAGTGAGTGGAAGGAATCAAAGGAAATAAAAAGATGAGTAAAGGAAATAAAGCTATCAAGGCATGTAAGTGGAGTCATATATGGAGCGTGTTGCCATGGAAATGCAGGAAGTGATTTCAATTGGCTGCTTTGAGTCTGACCTCTGATTTGAGTGAATGCTCATTCAGAGTCATATGAGGTGACATCTTTCTCCAGTGCTGGATGGCCTCAACCCAAAATCTTAGGCAAAAACAATCGTACTATGTACTATTTGCTCTTTATTTTCTATGCGTTCTATTCTGCATGTTTTCATGTGCAGTATATGTCTGTGCATCTGTCTCTCTTAAGCCTCTTTCTCTGGCTCTCTCATTAACGCTCCGCTCAGACGCTGTATAGCAGGTGACAGGGAGAACTAATCGCTCTGAAGATTAAAAATAAATGAAGAGAAACGTGTTTTAGAAAAACGGTGGAACGAACATCATAAATCATCCAGCCTGGATCAGGTTCCTCCTCACTGTCCGCACACTGACACACACACGCACAGACAAATTACATTACTGAAATCACATTACTGCTGCCTTTCAGGAAGGACGCACGAAGGGGAAAAGTGAGAGAAGGTGACAGAGAGAGAGAGAGAGAGAGAGAGAGAGAGTGTCATATTAGATGAGGCTTTAAAGTGACAGATCTGGAAAAGAGGAAAACAGAGGATTTTGTATCCAAAAGCTTGTGTAGACTGCTTAATAATAATAATAATAATAATAATAAAACTGCTTAAACAGACTGCATACTACTACTACTACTAATAGAACTGCTTAAATAGTCTGAAAACTAATAATAATAATTACTATTATTATTACCATTATTATTGTTTGCAGTTTACACAAGCTTTAATACATATTATATCATAGTGATAATATAGCTTCTGAAAAAGACTGTATATTATTATTATTATTATTATGCATTATGCATATGTATTCATGGACAGTAAGTATATGTCTATGCATCTGTCTCTTATAAGCCTCTTTTTCTTGCTCTTCTTATTATTATTTTGCAGTCTACTCAAGCTTTATTATATAATATAATAATAAAGATAATATATCTGCTTAAATAGGCTGTGAAATAATAATACTAATAATACTAATAAAAATATATATATTTGCCATTTTATTTATATTACATATTATATATATTATTTATTTATATTTTATTTATATTAATATTGTATTTTATTTAATCCTATGCTGAATTAATGATATTAGGTATCTTATTATACTCAAATAGGCTTTTTGTTTCTTAAAAAATTATCATAATTTAATGACAATTTAATCTACATTAATCTACTAATTAATGTAAACGTTTATTCTTATTATTGGAATACATATACATTGAAAATTTCCTTGTGTTTTTTCCATGTTTTTTTAAAAGTTTTCAATCATGAAGGTCATTCTTTGACTTTTAGTGGAGCTGATGATGTGACCTCATATAGCATCTCTGAAGAAAACATCTAGAGTTCTAGGACATAAAAAAGCATTCGGCATACTTATCCTCACAGTCACAGGGCATCAGTTTAATGCTTATGCCTCAAATAATGAGTTTGCAGCAGCAGAGTTGACTCCCAACTGGCACAGGCTGCAGTTTTCTATCTGTCCTCTGGAGGTCACTGTTTGACAGTGAGTGCAGCATCCGCAGGACAGCAGCTGAATCACAGCCTGCAGAGACACAGAGAGAGAGAGAGAGAGAGAGAGAGAGAGAGAGAGAGAGAGAGAGGACAGAAAATGTCAGACATTATTTGTGACTTTTTGTCACAGCAGTATGTGTTTGTGTTTATGTGCTCATTTTTCTGTGTTTTTCGAGAGGCACTGTTAGAGACGCAGGAAAAGGACAAATGGACAAAGAAAAAATAGCAAGAACAAAATGAACGGAGTAACAACAGTAGGCTGAACAAGAGGAATCAGGGGAGAGTGTAATCCTTTGTTCTCCTCTATTCACTTGGAGCGCGTGTCTGACTCCCTATAGGCGGAATTTCATTTTGCAGCATCTCACAGACACACACACTCAAACACCATGTAATTTGCCCTCCAGGGACCCTATCATTTTTGTATTTCTGCCTGTGTGTTTCAGATGAAGTGTGCAAGCGCAGACCCTCTTTCCTTACCTTTCCTTGTGGTACAAGTAATGTTATTTTCCCTTCATTCCTCTTCTAATGCCTGGATGAATAATAATAATGTGTGACAAAATCATTGATGTAAGATTCTTGATTAGAAGTTTTTGAGAAGGTCACGAAAAGATCAGGATGAAACATGGATTACATACACACTTCCAGTGCTGTTTCTGCCTGTATTTAAGTAGCTATATCCTCATTGCTTTGGTCCTAACCTCAGGCCGGTGTAAATCTGCAATGCTCTCACAGACACAGACTAGAAGATCAAAGCTTCTGCTTCAACGCAGGACAAAGAGAGCTAGTCATAAACCAAAAATAAATATTAAGGAATAGAGGATGGAATCATGAACACGTACTGTATGATAATAATTACCATGTCTAGTGTACTGTTTTATGTTGAAGGTCTCTATTATAAAGTAAAATTCAAACATTTAATTTAAAGGGTTCCATATACCTTGAAATGTGGAAGGAAAACTAAAGTAATGGGGTTGATTCTTAGGGAAAGTAATGCAAAGACTGAGCACACTGCAAGTCACTTTGGTTAACGTCATTTGCCAAATGCATAGATGAAATAAAAAGAGAATAAAATAGAGTTAAAAAGTAATCATCATATTGTGGTTATAGCATTGTGGTTTGTACTGATTGCCAATGAGACAACGCAAATTATATCTGACACATAACATTATTTAAATATGTGTTTAGTTCATTATTTATCTTTTTAGATTTAAAGTATAAAAAAAGTATAAGACAAAGTGTATATCTTAGGTGCTGTAACTGCTCATTTTTCTTTTTTTCCCCCCACCATTTTAATCGCCTCCTTGCCTTCACTAGCTCAATTTAAATAATCCTGTGGTGTGACAAATTAATTTTTAAAAGTACAAATATTTCATGTAGGTTCTCAATTAACATGAGGACATAAACACTGCATGCATAATTAAAAATGAATTAGAAAAACACTGTTTAAAATTGTTTAAAATGGATCACGTCACACTGCAGGACAACTTTCCATAGATGCGCATTCCTTTTTAATATGTAAATTCTGCACTTACAGTGCCCTCCACTAATATTGGCACCCTTGGTAAATCTGAGCAAAGGTGGCTGTGAAAATAAATCTGCATTGTTTATCCTTTTGATCTTTCATTCAAAAAATTGACGTAAAACAACTGAAAGTGGGGAGAAAACCTCATGATAAAATAAATGTTTTTCTCCAATGCATGTTGGCCACAATTATTGGCACCACTGGAAATTCTTATGAGTAAAATATCTCTGAAGTATATTCCCATTCATATTTACATTTTTTTAGCATACCAGGGAGACTAGGAGCATGAAATTGCCCAGCTATGACTTCCTGTTCCAAAGGATTATAAATATAAAGAAAACAAAGGCCAAATTTCCTTAATCATCCATCACAAGGAGTAAAACCAAACAATAAAGTTCTGATGTGTGGAGCTTCACAAAATAGAAAGTTGCTGTAAGACAAAAGCTACAGCATTGAAAATCCACATTTCCACCATCAGGGCAATAATCAAGAGGTTCCAGTCAACTAAAGATGTTACATGTCTGCCTGGAAGAGGACGTGTGTCCATATTGTCCTGAGGAGGAGAGTTTGAGTGGCCAAAGATTCTCCAAGGATCACAGCTAGAGAATTGCAGAGATTAGTTGAGTTTTGGAGTCAGAAAGCCTAAAAAATATATATATATCAAATAGCCCCTATATCACCACATATTGCTCAGGAGGGTTTCAAGAAAAATTCTCCTTGCTCATCCAAAAACAAAATCCAACATGTTCAGTTGTCAGACACGACTGGAACTTCAAATGACACTGGCTTCTATGGTCAGATGAAACTAAAAAAAAAAAAGAGCTTTTTGGCAGCAAACCCATAGATGGGTTTAGTACAAACAGGGATAAAAAGTACCCCATGCCCACGGTTAAATATACTGGTGGATCTTTAATGTTGTGGGCCTGTTTTTCTACAGGAGGTCCTGGACTTCTTGTTCAGATGCATGGCATCTTGGATTCTCTCAAATATCAACACATAAAAACTCTAAAGCTGACTGCCTCTGTTAGAAATCTTATAATGGGCTGTGGTTGGATCTTCTATCAGGACAATAATCCAAAACAGACATCAAAATCAACACAAAAATGGGTCACTGAGCACAAAATGCAGCTTTTGCCATGGCTGTCCCAGTCCTCTGACCTGAACCCTATAGAAAACGAGTGAGGTGAACTAACGAGGAGAAGCACCGTCATGGAGCTGTGAATCTGAAGGATCTGGAGAGATTCTACATGAAGGAATGGTCTCTGATCTCTTATCAGGTGTTCTCCAAACTCTTTAGGCATTACAGGAGAAAACTCAGGGCTGCTGTCTTGGGAAAAGGACATTGCAATAATTGGGTGCCAATAATTGTGGCCAATATGAACTAGAGAAAGTATTTATTTCACAATACGATTTCTCCCCCCCCCCACTTTCACTTGTTTTACTTCAATGATAGGTTAGAATTTTATGAATTTTTTGAATGAAAGATCAAAAGGATAAACAATGCAGATTTATTTTTACAGCCACCTTTGCTCATATTTACCAAGGGTGCCAATATTAGTGGAGGGCACTGTATTAGACATTTGTGAACATTATATTTCTTTAGTGTATTCTATACTGCTTTAGATTATTTGTTAATATTGCAGGTTTCTTACCATTTCCACCAGCAAAAAACCTTACAATCTAGGAATTCTGCACTTATTAGTCATGTACATAAAATTGCATACATTATACGTCCTTATTCTATTCTATTCTATTCTATTCTATTCTATTCTATTCTATTCTATTCTATTCTCAGGACCAGGTGGATTTATGATAATTTTGTGCTTTAGATTATCTGTAAATATTGCATGTTTTTTCTAGGTTTTACCAGCAAAAATCAGTAGAATATAGATAATGGCTGATGAAATTCTGAACTTATTAGTCATTTGCATACATTTGCATACTTTTTCTTATTCTATTCTATTCTATTCTATTCTATTCTATTCTATTCTATTCTCAGGACCAGGTGGATTTATGATATTTTGTGCTTTAGATTATCTGGTAATATTGCATGTTTCCTTTCAGTTGCACCAGCAAAAATCAGTACAATATAGATCATGGCTGATAAAATTTCACACTTATTAGTCATTTGCATACAATTGCATTCATTTTCCCATTCTATTCTATTCTATTCTCAGGACCAGGTGGATTTATGATATTTAGGTGTTTCCTCTTGGTGCCACCAACAGAAATCAGTACAATATAGATAACAGCAGATAAATTTCTGCACTTATTAGTCATTTGCATAAAATTGCACACATTTTCTTATTCTATTCTATTCTATTTATTCTGGTCTGTTTTTGTTTTGTATTGTTCTTTCTGTTCTGTTCTCAGGACCAGGATTTAGTGCTTTAGATTATCTATAAATATGGCATGTTTCTTTTAGATTCCACCAGCAAAAATTTGTAGAATACAGATAATTGCTGATAAAAGTCTGCACTTATTTATCATTTGCCTACATTTTTTATTCTATTCTATTCTATTCTATTCTATTCTCAGGACCAGGTGGATTTATGATATTTTGGTGCTTTAGATGATCTGTTAATATTGCATGTTTCCTCTTGGTTCCACCAGTAAACATCAGTATGATCTAGATAATGGCTGATGAATAAGCAATGCTATTTCATTTTTCTCTGAATATTTTTGTTGTTGTTGTTTCACAGAGCTAAGACCGATTTAATGATATTCATTTGAGTTTAGGTCGACTTCACACACTCCATAGCTCGGAGCGGAATACATTTTGAAAGAGGGAAGCTCCTAATATTCAGCCATTAGCTCCAATAAACAAAACTGCCCTGAAGTATTCCCACTGCAAATGGAAAGAGAAAATGAAATAAAATGCGAGACGGATCCGAAATTATACATTTGTTCTGAAGGAATATGAAGTAATAAATAAAAGAGAGAGGTTTGCTTGTCCTGTGAGGAAAACAGTCTGAGCTTGTGTCTTAAAATAGAAAGCACTGCAAGCTCACGTCTATTTGTGCATGAGCGAGCGAACATGCCAACACACATACATGCAAGAGCCTGACAAACATGATACCGGCACATAATAAGGACACCTGCTGGTGATCTCCATGGTAACGCTACCTGACAGCCCCGTGACATGCATGGTAAGTTTTATTCCACGGTGATCTTACAGTAATATCACACCTCTCTGTGTCTCTCTGTGTGAGTATGTGTGTAGGTGAGGAGATTTACTCTCTGCAGCCCTGCTAATGGACAGATGTGAGAATAATGTAGTGTAGAAGAGCAGAGATCCTGTAGCTATCGACCAAGAGATACTCGCACACAGGCACTCACACAAATACATTTTCTTGAACACCATATCAGAGCGGAGGTCAGAGGTCAGAGCAGAGGCTGATGGGAAATGTGATTTATATTCCAAGGCAGCCATGCGGCCTCCCATTACTGTTACTCACTTAAATATGTGTGCATAGAGCGAGAGTGTGTGTGTGTGTGTGTGTGTGTGTGTGTGTGTGTGTGTGTGATCTGATTGGAATGCAATGCAATTTGTTTGGTAGCCATATTTAAAGCGCACACCTCACACATTTTTCAATGCAACTTAGTATGTATATGCAGCAAAGATGATAGTATGTGTGTGGCATTATAGGTAAACATACATAGAATTTGATATGTTCCATTCCCCTGCAGAGTCCTGGCAAAGTAAACATCTCATATCCGGTTATCTTTTTAAATTGTAGGAAGTGCATCCACTCAGTCTGAAGGGCACTGCAAATGGTATAGGGAACAAGTGTACACTAACAGGGCGTTGCTAAAATAAACACAAAGGCGCTTTTTTAAAATAATGAACCAAAGTACATTTGTTTTCATTTTAACACACACACACACACACACATACTTATATACATTATTATATCAATTATCTTATATATATATATATATATATATATATATGTATATAGACTTAATGAAATTAACGTAATCGCAGTAAACACTGTTTGTTTGTAAATATTCACATCACAGCTTTTGTGTTACATTTTCTGTGGAGGAAAATCTGGCAAGTATAGTCAAATGTGTTAAACAGGACTGAGAATACTACACTGGGCATTATCAAATTAGCCAAAATATTTCAGAAATGAACGTGCAATATAATGACCTCATTAGCCATTTTAAAAGACATTGTGTCTTGAATCACTGGTTATAAATCATCAATTTGATGCAATTAAACTGGCATAATAAATCATGCCTGGAATTTTAAATTGTGTTTAATATTCTCATCTATTCATTCATATTCAAGATTTTGGATGGTCCTCATTTTTCTAATCTTGTCAAAATATATATTTTTTTCATTTGAGGGTCTATTATGATGTAAAAGCAATGTTTAAGACAAACCAATTTACATCAAAGTGATAAATAACCCAGTTCTACTGTTATTTATCTTACATAACTCCAAAAATAAAACATTAAGAAAAACAAACATACAGGATACTGTACAAAACTGTAAAAATTTTAAAATATTAAGGGTCAATATTTCATTTTCAGTAAACAATCCAAAAAAAAATAAAAATAAATAATAATAATAAAATAAAATGGATAATTAGAATCAATATTCACAATAAAAAAAAAAAACATGACAGTGAAAAATATGCACATCTAAGCACATATTGCAACCAAAATTTGGTTTGTTGCATTGTTGTTGCACCTGTCTTCAATTTTAGGCCCCTTCCTTTGAAAATCCTAATTTCCAGGGTTATTCAAGTAATTTCAAAGCTTATTAAGATAAAGACATTCTATAGCCAAGAAGAAAACACAACCATGAGTGTTTCGGTGCCACACATCCCTTTTCTGTGTAATGGAAATTGATGCCCAGCTGGGCAGACATGCCCACAAGGTGGACTATTTTACCTTGAAATACTCTCAATACCCCTTGGTAATCTTGATGGCATGGCATTTCCCCTGTACAAACCCTTAGATAGGTGAAGAGTAAACGAGAACAAGGGAGCGAGAGAGAAGAGATTAGAGATTGTAAAAAGAAAGAGGTATCAAGACACACATAAGAGACTTTTGAATTGTTCAAAGCCGAAAACTCACAAATTTCAAAGAGCATTTGCATATGCATTCCACTAAATGAGATGCTAATCCGCTTGATTTGCATCGCACTGACCTCCTGTTGCGAAACGCTTCATGCTTAGATTCACTGAATGAAAGAATAGAAAACAGAACAGAAGGGAGAACAACTTGTTGGGGCCCAGCGATCAGGCTTGGGTGTCTCTGGAAGTGGAGTATCATAAGGGACATAAAAGCACACTTGTGATCTTTGAATAGCAAGAAATAAAAGGCACATCAGAGCTGAAGAGCAGCGACAAGAAAACGCTATAGAAAGTTACTGTAGCACGCTTTATGGACATGAATGCTGAAGTAAGCACAGCGCTCGACATATCAGAAATCATTTCTACCACTCAGCCATCAAAGAGAGCACATGGATCCAAAGTAGAGCGAATGAATGAGGGATGGAAAGAGAAAAAGGTTGAAGAGTTGAAGAGGGAGGGTGTGTGGGGGGAAGGGCACGACGCAGAGTGGCGAATGAACACCATGGTTTTGCGAGGTTGGCACAGTGCCATCCACTCAGCGCCGGTGCCAAAGAGGGCGTGTAGGCAGGGTGGCATTACAGAGGAGAGAGGAGGAGAGACAGATAACGAGAGAAAAGAGAGGCATCACCCTCCTGCCAATTCTCCAAATGAAATGATCCCGAGCATCAAAAAGTTGGAGCTCTTTGAAGATCCATCTGGCAGCTCGTCAGCAACTGGCAACTGTGTGAGTATGCAAATCGGAGTGTTCGACGCATTGCGATAAACTGATGCGGTGCCTCTTAACGAACCTTTTATCCTCTTGTTGTTTCAGAAAAGCGCAGATCTCTTCGCCAAGACCTCGTAATTTCGGTTCCCGCAGGCTTCGCCATCCTGCGTTTCGCCGTCTCCTTCGTGACCGTGCCAGGCTCCAAGTAGGCACATCCCCTAGAGAGTAAGCAGCAAGTGTCCCAGTGTCGATGCCACTCGACGCGGGTACAACGGCATCTGTTTTGTCATAATGGAGATATGCGACTTGTCTTGTTATTCTCGTTGGCACGCACCAACCTTCGGCAGCGTGCCAGGATCTCTGCGCCGCCGTATGCTGCTGGGAAGTTGGCGGTGGCTCGGGAATGGCACCGTGCCAGCATGCTCCTGCGGTAACCAGCCCCTGACACGTGCCACTTGGCAAAGACAAAGAGCCCTAGGGACGAAATACAAAACAAGATTGAAAAACACAGTGATCCGACAGCTTAATTAACACTCGCAGAGTTTGTTGGGTTAATTAGTGTGACAGATTTGGTGAGGAGGAATGTGGCAGGAACACTTGTGAGAACAAAAGTGATGGGCAACCCAGACTGAAGGAATGTCAGCGGATGCCAGCGATCCGCATGCCAGCAGTAACTCCCCCGACCCTGTGCCGATGACGCTTTACGTTCAACAGGGTTTGTAAAAAGGATAAATGGAAAGAAAAGGAAGAATCAAGAAACAGTCTGCCGTTCAAAAACAAGTTTGTTGGACAAGACAGAAGTTGAATAATTGAGGAAACAACTGTGGAACCAAGCAAACAGGGAGGAGCTAAAGAAACCACAGGCCTTGACTTATTGTACAGTCACTCGACAGATCGATCAAAATGCTAAAGTCATTATGGCTTTTATACACTGCAAAAACTTAACAGTATGGTTTGCACAAATGAATTTTCTCTAGTACGTCGGGAACACCAAAAAGATACATGTTGGCGGGTGTTAGCATGGTGAACTTTACCAGGAGGATGCACTACTTTTGCAGTTTTATGGACCTACTAGAGCTTTCCAAATGCAAGGACGGGACCTTAAACCATCACATACGTAGTAATGAGTGACTTTGGGCTTGAAAACCTGTTCTTAGGATCCTCAAAACTTCCTGTTGAGTCAGAGAGAAGAGGATGCCGCTCAGAGAGTGAGTGAGAGAATTCAGTCCCTCACTGGATGCGTTTGACATTGTAGAGGAGTATAAATAATGCAGATTTTCTCTCCTCCTCTTTCTTTTCGTGCTTTCCGAAGGAAGGGATTTACACACCTTTGTGCTTTAAATCCTTCGTTGGCATCGTTCTCGTTAAGTGACGCAGGATTGGTTCGGAAACGGTCATTGTTTTCAGTGTAACCTTCGATAAACAAGTTCAAATTAGATGTTAACAACCTCGCGAAATGGGCTGGTTAATTTGCGGTTCTTGTTGTTTTTTTGCTTTTACGTCTTTCTTTGTACCGATTGCGGACAATTATGTATGGATATGCTAATGGAGCTGTATTAATGAGGTTTGTATCGCTGGGATTCTCTTCTTTACTCCTGTGGGGATCTTAATTTTACCTCATCTTTATTATGTAAATGAAATATGCCAAAAAAAACTGCATGCACACACACATGCACACACACACACACTCATACACTAACACAAAAGGGGCGCGTCAAAGGAAGAGCGAATAAGGTAACAGTGGGGGGGGGGGGGGGGGCAGAAAATGGAGGATACGCTCACATACCAAGACGCAGGACAAACGCATTGAATTTTCAACGTTTTTTTTTTCTTTTTTGTAGACATTTCTGCTGCAGCAATCCTGCAATGGAGTGACAGAGACGAAGATGGGATTTACTAGATGAAAAGAGAGAGAGAAAGAGCGAGCGAGAGTGAGAGAGAGAATGGTTAATATACTGCGCTTAATCATGGCACATGAGATTGGCTGTATGCATATCTCATTTGCATCTCATTAAATTGCTCGTGCACCTGCAGAGAGAGGGGAAGGGGCAGAGGACGGCACAACGAGAAATGAGGGTGTAGTTTCAATAAGCAGACTGTTTCTATTTCTGTTTAAATATAAGAATACTTTTTTTTTTTTTTTTTTTTAGAAAAATATGGTACACTGTGCACACTAAAAGGCTGTTTTTTTGGTCCTAGTTTGATGATGTATTCTATTTTTCTCTTTAATAGCAATATTTTTTATGAATGTCAAAAAATGTATTGCATTTGCTTTCTTTCATAAAAAGTGAATGATCTATGATGTAAATCACATCGTCTTAATCACGTAATGTATTAAGATATTCCATGCCAATGCTCTGTGACATTAAATTCCTAAAAACACTCTCTGGGAGAATAAAATTGAGATTTTAAGATATTGAGGCATAAAACAATCCATAGGTTTCAGAGGATGTAAAGTCCAGCACCGGCCACCAGTTTAATGTATGCATGATTAGTATGCAGCTCTTTGCGTTCTTTAATAGAACTCAGGGTGAAGACTATTGTCTCTGATTCCAGGATGTGCCATCTGCCTGGCTGCAGAGACTGGCCTTCCTCTTTGTGTTTCGCACAATGGGCTATTCTACACTGGACATCCACACATAACTCAAATAAATCATGCCCCAGCCAACAGGCCACCAGAGGACCACTGCAATATTTTCCATAAAAGAAAAGAGAAGACTGCACGTGGCGTTGGGGAGAGATTAGGAAAATTAGAAATTTTCCATTACAGAAATATAATGACAAACACAGTTGGAGGACAGAAATAGGAAGGGAAGGAGAGAAGAAGAACAAGACTGGATGGAAAAGGGAAAGTGAAAGGAAATTAATAATTGCACTTTAAATATTACTCCCACTCACCTCCTACATTCGTCATAATGTCATTCACCTTAAATATTTTGTAAATAAAGTGCAAAACAGCATCCGACCTCCAGACCCAAGAATGGGCATTCTCCGATGTGACTTTAATGTAATTACTCTGTGACGGATATATTTAAATCTGTATGTAAACACTGGAGCAGCAAGGTCTACGTATGATAGAAATGTCTGCATCGATTACCCGCTATGAATGTGAAATGTTTAATCTCGTTAAAAATCTCATGCCTAAATTAGACTCCCTCAGCAGCTTTTTAAATTGGGCTATCCATCATATATAATGAAGAAGTGACAGAGTGTGTATGCAGGGGTTCTAATATAAAACTGTTTTAAAATATTCTCATATTAGCTCTGCTGTGGCGAATGGCACAGGCTAGCCGGTGATGTGGTAAACAATAAGACAGAAACCAGAAGCCAGCATAAGCCCTAATCCGAAGCTTTTGTATGGACCGAGTCACAAAGCATTGCTGAGGGACAAACGGTGCTTCGTGGATTTATTCTCTTTTAAGAAACCAAAAGGAAGGGGTTAAAAATAGAAAGAGGGAAAGACATGTGGTGTTGGCCACCACCTGGTGAGATGTCATGTACGATTAAGTGTGTATTTGTCTGGCACGCTTCATGCTGTTATCAAGTGCGGACAGCTCAGCACAACCACTACACTGCATACTTTTCTTATGCTAATGACTTCGCTTGGATAGACCCCTCCTCACTGCTGCTGTACATCTTGCCATCCAGCCCACCTTTTCCTGTAGCATGCCCACCTGTGCCACTTTCTAAACCCTAAACTAACAACAGCGCTACCAGTCTTAAACCACTCACTCTACTCAGGGTGTAGGGTCTCAAAACCATATAACCAACCTTCATACGCCAGACTCCTCAAGGTCAAAGGGTCAAAGATTTAGCATAATTTATCATATCAGTGCGAGATATTCACGGCAGCCACGCGTAGCCCGTTCATGCTCCTGCTGCCTCTGATTAGCATCTCATTTCACAGGCTTGATTCTTAAAAAGCCCCCCTTACGCCCCCTTTCCACTAACATGATGGCTCAGTTCCTGCCCTGTAGAAACAGATGCTCACCCAAAATATTATACAGCGACCGTGTCAAACTGACAGCGCAAACCACAACGGGGCAGAAAGGTGTCTTAGTCAGCAAATGTTTGGATGTGGCATTCTGCGTTTCACAATATTACAAACAACGTGCTCGCATAACATCTTAGCATTATGACTTATGACTTTGGTTGCAGTTAGGTTATGCTGCAGTACAACTTTCTAGACACAAAACATGAAATAAAAAAAAAGCAACCAATTTGTAAATGTTAACCTACACTACTGATTAAAAAATCTTTTTTGAAAGAGTTTCTTATGCTTACCATTTAATTTGTCAAAAATAAAACAGCAATATTGTGAAATATTATTAAAATGTAAAATAACTGTTTTTTATTTTAATATATTTTATAATGTAATTTATTCCTGTGATCACAAAGCTTCCTGAGCCATTACTCCAGTCTTCAGTGTCACATGATCCTTTCAGAAATCATTCTGATATGATGATTTCTTATTATTATCAATGTTAAAAACAGGATTCTTTGATAAATCGCAATAATGTAAATGTCTGTCCTTTCACTCAGTTTTTTAATCAGTTTAATTAATCCCCTTTCTAAAAAATGTTTCTTTCTTTCCAAAGAAAACAGTATTTTAGTGACTTTTATCCTTCATCACCCACATGCCATACCCAAGGTTAAATGTATAGCATTAAAGTCGTTCATTAGTTACTCATTCTCATGTCATACGGAACCCATATGATTTTCTGTCTTTTGTGGAACACAAACTCTTTCCCCCCCGCCCCAGAATATCTGAGCTGCTGTTTTCCATACAATGACAGTGGACAGTGATTCTCAGTATCAGCCTGAAAAATGACAAACATGCCATGCAACGCATGCACTATTTTCCATATTTTTACAATAAAGGGGTTAAAAAATATCTCTACAATATATAAAAACAATACTAATATAAAAAATGTCTGTGTTTTTGTGCTTTGAGTCATGACAGTATTCAAGTATCTATTGCTGAGGCTTTGACAGAATGTCACTAAAGCACATTTTTTGGGATAAAACTGCTAGAGCAACATCTCCCTTATGAGCTTGCCCTGGTTTCACAGCTTTTTATTGTTACTTTGCAACCTGACTTTGTGAGCGAATGATTCAGTAAGAGAAAAACCCACTCGGATGAATTTCTCTGCCATGGCGAGTAAAGAACTGCATATGGAACAGTGCGATGGCGGCTGTGTGAACATTAGTAACTGAATCTATTTGAGTTTATCGGAGAATCAAGAGCGCCGCAGACCTGTGATAGATGAGCAAATCTAGTCGGCCATTAAAAAGTCATTTCAGAGACAGATAGCTAGCAGGTTCCCCTCTAAATGTCTACTGCGGGAAAGCATACTTTAATGGCGCGCGAGAGAAAACAGAAACAATATAGCCTATTTCCAGAAATAGAAAGATAACAGGTGACGTCCTGTGGTTTTGCATCTAATGGGGTTCTTAACTGAAATACAGATAGAAGATGGCATGTATCCACAACAGAATTTGCTGCTCCAATCTCTCAACACTCCCATGCTAAGGGAGCGAATTGTCTTAAGGAACACCGTTGTGGTTTTAATGAGTCGGAAGCGAGCACTAGCCAGTACTTTCTCTGATTCTGGGAGATCATTATAGCTGCCTCGACCTGCTTCACTGGAGAGGGACAACATGACACACAGTCCGAGAATCTCTTAATGACTCAACTGAAAAATAATGATAATGCCGCTACAGGCTAATCTTCTGTGAAAAACATTCATGAAATCTGAAGCAAACAATATCTATTTAACAAGAATCATTTAGATGAAAATTCATTATCGTCTTTGCTCTTAAAGAGGCTTGGTGATATTTTAAAATTACGACAATATCCTAACAGGTTAGCAGCAGCCAGAGAAAGGTGCAGCGGATGTGAGGCTCTGTCTCTTTAAGAGGAAATCACAGCTCCGAGCTCATGAATAAAGATGAGCTGGCCTTTCTCCGCATACATCATAGATCATGTATCAGCAGAGCCCATCTATCAGAACACAAGAGGAGCTGAAATGCTCATAACGGCCCTGCGCTGCCCAGTATTAAAACCAATGAGATGGGGGAAGGGTCTCTCTGAAGGTACCACAATCCACTTTGTTTCGAAACACGGGTGGGCTTGGCATTTCATGCAATTTTTACAAATGATCTCCATGTTAATATGTCGACATGCAAAACCAATGACGCTATTGCATCTTCAATCTATTAGGTCTAGACAATTACAGAAATGATTTTTCATTAACCACGCAAACACATCGTCTGCTGCATTACGCTGTTTAAAAACGCAGGAGCTACTTTTGCATAGCATTCTCTCAAAGTGCCTTAAAGAAAAGAGAGAAAAAAAGAGAAGACCTCTTAAAGTCATCTTCCGAAGAACACGCTTTCACGCACAAAACGCCTGACGCATCACATTTAGCTTTGACGCCAACTACGCGCGAGGCAGGACCTCCATATTCCATCCTGCTTTTTCATTTTAAAATCTGCTGCTCGAGAAAGATTCAATCTCTCTGATGCCATAAAAAAAACACGGTCGGTTACAGCTTCTATTCACACAGGGCCGTTAATATTAATAATATCATCCTCACTCAGAGGAAACTCATCTGGCTAAATGTCACAAGTTTAATTAATGACTGGTCCGGGCTGACCTCGGCTGAGGAGGAGGGAGTCTTGCAGCCCCTAATGCCATGCAGGCAAACTGGAATAATTTAGCATGTTAAACGCAAAGTCAATTAACCTTCGTCGGTAGCCAATACCGTGCAGCCCCCACTCGAACCGGCGTCGCACCGCGCCACCCTGGTGAAGGGACAAGCAGATGCATGAGTCATTAGTGGGAAATGGTTTCTGTTTTCCGCAAAGCCGCGGACTAATTGTACAATAAAAAACAATTAGTGCATATTGATTCGTTTACGCCGTGATTTACCTCAGCTCAGACAGGATTATGATGCACAGTACGGGTAAGTGCTATATGAACACGGCTGTGAAGCTCTTTGGGTGCGAGGTTTGGAATACCTCTGGAAAACACGTCACGAGTTCCCTTTTCCCGCGTTAAATATGCAGCAAAGCCTAATTAAAATATATGTCGAAGCCCTGGAATAGTGGCCATAATAACAAAATGAACCCTCCAAACGTAATCAAAAGCTCTCGCGGTTCTATATGGTATAGTGCTGCCCATCACCCTCCTGTATCTCTCTTAATGAGATGTGCAGAAATCATTCAGAGACGTGATGTAATTTAGTCCTCATCTCCCAGCACGATACACAATCACACAAGCGCTCGGCTCCTGAGAACGACATAATGCGACAAACTAGAACTAGTTATAATCAACGATTAATCGGTAGGAAGGTTCGTTGATTGTATTGGGATCGTTCTAGTTTTGTCACGGAGATGCACACATTTTAACGTTTTACTTTAATAAGTAGAACGCTAGTTGGTTAGGCTATTAATATGACGTTCTACAATATAAAACATAATAGGGTATATCATACGCAGTATTATTGTATGGACTATAAGAAAAGGTAGAATTGTTGTTTTACTTACCCTGACTGTAATAGGCTACTTGATCCTGATTGGTCAGTGGTGACTGCTGAGTCAAACATTTCTAAATAAAGATAAAAACTATAATTGACGTTTCAGCCAGGACATCTGTTTCAATAATCTCTGTAAGTAAGCTAATAGAACAATTTAAATCAATATACATTAATTTATTTGTATGTATTTACAAATAAGTAAATCTAAGTAGTGGGATAACAGTCATCTGGTTATTATAGCAAAATAAACCACTTCTTGGTGATAGAACACTATCCTGATCACCGGTCGACTCTACATCATCTCTTAAATATACCTTCAATATGTGAGAACTAAAACACTGACTTAAAAATAAAAACATTGTTCAAAAAATGCTGATTAACATTAAATACACCAATACTGAGAACATTAGTTCCTACTTTAACCTCTCTTTTAGGATTTGCAGAGTAGATCATACTCAGGCATATAACTCTCTCACATATATACACAAAGTAAAAGGACAAAACTGTTTTTTTCTTTTCTGAATAACCCTGTGCATTACATATATTGAGCAAAAGTCAACACTATTATCAACGCCGTCTCTTGCTAATACACATGAACTTGAATCTCAGTTTGAACTTTAGCTGCATTGATTTTGTCTCGTTTAACCTCCATTGATTTCTAGTGCTT